>CM076570.1:82816861-83002610 GCA_034641835.2 Pinus albicaulis
AAAACCCTGGCCACTTCATCCATCTGGTTCCATAGCTACCCATTTTCCATTGTGAGCTACTCACGTTGTTCAGTAAGCGCAACTATTTGCTCTTGCTGTTTCTCACATTTATGTTGTAGCTTGGAGTGGAGACTTTCTACCTGCTGGGCTGCCCTCTGGATGAAGTGGTACAGTTGAGTCGTGCCCCACGTCTCCATGCTTTCGGCCCCTGAAGTACCTTGATCCGGCCACCGCTCCTGTAGTGGTTGCCCACTGGAAACTGATCTGGTTGATTGACCCTGAGGGGACTACATCAGTATGGTGGGGTGAAGAGTCCACCATGTTCAGGTTTGGTCGCTCCCCATGATCTGCTTAGATGGATTGCTAGAGTGGAGTAGACTCAGGGATTGGCCCAGCCATGTCTACAAATATTTGTGCCATCTATGTGATTAGGTCAGTAAAAGTGGTCTGGGGTTCCACAGCAGGGTTGGCCGGTGGTACCACTATTGTAATCGAGTAAGCCTTGGTCTCATGGTCCCCATTGAGTAGGTTCCAGATTACTGGATCTGATATGGTGATGGATGAGTTGGATGGTGCAGATGAAGTGGTAGGTAGGAGTGGGTCAGTACAAGGTGGTGAAATATGAATGTTGAGGAAATCGGAAGGGTTAATGGGAAGGTGAGGTGGGAACGCACCTGCTTTCCCTGTCTTAGCGATTAGTTCTTCCTGGATGGGTATCCCTATGCTCAGTTGCTGGGGTGGATCCTCCTCTGTGAGGTCAACCACCAGACTTGATTCTGTAGTTTTGGCCCTCTTGGCCTTGGGTGCTGCTATGTTTTTCGCGGACTTACTATTTCCCCCCAATGGGGTGGCTACTGGGCTTGGTGAACTAAACAATACATTTGGAATGGGGGTGGTGATGGAGTTGTGTTTGGAAGCGGGGTGGACTACGAAACCTGAAATTTAGAAAAAACTAGGAAAGGAGTGGCACTACTTGATATCACTTGGACCACTTCGTTGAGGCTTCGTACCTGTGTATTTAGTTAGCGAATTATTGGGAGGAGTTGTAGGCTGGAGACCCTGTTTTCTACCTCCATCGCCGATTCTCCTGGAAATCGATGTGGTAGCATCTTGTCGAAATTATATGTGTATACCCCGCTTTGGACTTCCATCGCAACCCCCAGCCACGAAAAAACATCGGTGTGGAAGGCTGCATCGTCAATTTGGAATTTCAACAGCCTCATCTAGAATGTCTCCTCCGGCACACAAGTGGGTCAGGGGAACGTGTGCTTGTGGGTGACCCCAAACCAAACTTTCTCATTATATCCATCTAGCAGATTTTTGGGGATCCTCTACTGGCTCATCACCACATCAATCATTAAGCCATACCAACATCAAAAGGCCTCTGCATTTACCTCCTTGGTGCTGGGGTCTCCTGACACCTTCCATGGGACAAACTTCATTACCAGTGGCTGATCTTCTAGTATCTCTACCGGCATCCTGATGAGGAGGGAATGCCACTTCCACATGGCCATCGCTACTATCAAGTATCCATAGATGAATCCATTTTCCCTTTTGTAATTATCTTCACATGCTTCGAATAGCTCCTTTAGTAGGAAGGAGCACCAGTTCAGTCTGGTCCCCTGGACATAGTGCTCCGCAATTGAAATGGTGTCCAAGGTACACTTCCCATTGGTGTAATTCCTCATTGTCTTACTGGCAATGAGGTAGCATGCAAACCTAACTTCGGGCTTGTTGATGAGATCAATTTTCACCCCCTTTCATCCCCTTCGGGTGCCATATTTTGCATAATAATCAGTATCCCCTGACTTCTTTGCTCTTTTGGAGATGGTATGGAATGCTGAAGAAACGTCTCGGCCTTCCTGTGAAAGCCCTATCAGTCTGTGAATGTCCTCAATATGGATTGGAATTTCTTTTCCCAGCCACAAGGAACCATTATGAATTATACTAAGCAAGAACTTGGTACATTGCATGTCAGTTCCTATCGTCCCAAATACTGGTAGGTTCCTCAAATTCAATATTGAGGACTATTGGATGCCTCAAAACTCAGGAAAAATTCTTGTTGCTGCTCGCCCTGCCTCTGTGGTGTATCTTTCCATGTACACTTTTCATTTGAGCACTGGAAAATCAAAAGAATCTGTGAGGTCTACATCAATGACGGTTGCACTATCATACTTCCCGACGAGGGACTCCATTTTGTGAATCCTACTGTCGAGCTCCTGTTCTACTACTGCTGGATTGACTTTTTTCATCTTTGTGTGTCGTTGATACACCTGCAAAATAGTTCTCGGTCCCTTCTCCTGTCTCTCTGCTTTGGGACACCTCTGCTACTCTGGTTCTGCTCCAATTGCCTTTGCTCCTTCAGAAATTTCTAACTCTAACTTCAATCTCTCTGGCATTCTCACGCTTTTCTTCATGCAAGCTATGTAATTAACCAGCACGAGTAAGGTTGATGAGACCCCATAAAGAATTAATTCTTGATGGCATCCTCTGTGGTGATAATCGTGTGATCAGTCACCTACTAAACTATGTTCTGACATCTATTGATGGTGGTATGGGGAAATGGGCAGATGCGATGGCCGAGGTTACTTCTAATTATGGAAAAATGATTACTAAAAGGTTACTTCTAATTATGGAAATTTATGTTGCAAATCCTGACAATCCTACGGACTAACAAAAATACTAAATGAAATTATGGGGACTAATTTAGTGTCCCTTATTAGTGAGATAGCTTTGATGACACTTAGAGATGGTGATTTTGATATAATATTATGTATGAAAGACTTATGTATATGCTTATATGCTATGACCTGGTTTGGGTCACTTGGTTGTTGTGTGCTTATGATAATATCTATGGTTGCATGCACAAGGATTGATTTTGGTTAAGAGAATATTAGCGATGTTTTCTCTTTTGGTATCCTATTTTGGACATAGGTGGGAAATTCTAAAATGAAAAGCAAGTTTGGTTATATTTGTTCAAGGAAGTGATATCCCTATAATGATTTACCAACTTGAAACTTTAAAAGCAAATTGAAAATTACAATGACAAGACTTGAAAGAAAGTAAAAGTGTACTGCTGAAATGAAAAGGTGCTGCTAATCTAATGAATCAAAACAGTAAACTAGTGAACATGAAAACCAAACTATTCTTGCCGCCAACTAAACACAAAAGAAACTATGCTTAAGGAAATTCAAAATTGCAACAAAATAAATCTAAATCAGATTACATCAATTCATTTTCTGACCCTTCATCATTAGACCAGCTATGACTTTCGGAAGTAATCATAAACAATTTGTGTAACTGATATTTAATTTTCAGAAAGTAAACTAATACTAAACCATACACTCATGATTCAATCCCTCGCCATCAGTCCAGCTGTGGCTTTCGGAGGCAACTGAAGATGTCATATATGATTTAATATATCTAAATTTGCAGAAAAGAAACTAATACTAAACTACACATTTCATAATGCAGTCCCTCACCATCAGTCCAGCTGTGGCTTTCGGAGGCAACTGAAGACGCTTATGAGCAGCTTAATATATCTAAATTTGCAGAAAAGAAACTAATACTAAACTACACATTTCATAATGCAGTCCCTCACCATCAGTCCAGCTGTGGCTTTCGGAGGCAACTGAAGACGCTATGAGCAGCTTAATATATCTAAATTTAACTACCGAATCAGATAAGCAAAACTGAAATGTACAAAGCAAGACTGAAGTTAAACAAAAGCTATGAAAAGCAAACTAGCAGCAGAACAATGTTAGTTTCATGTCATTAGTCAAAATGCTATAAAAATGCTATAAAAATGCTCGGGCTGTCTACCTAAAACCTGCACAAGAAAACTGATCAGTGATTAACAATCATAAAAACATGAAAGACAGAAATGAAATGGAAATTATGGAAATGTATAAACAGAAATGAAACAACTACAAAGTATGAACATATGGATGGATTATGATACAATGACTTTTAAAATAAATGAAATGAAAAATGTACACTAATACACAAAACCTTAGCTGAGCAGGGGCCCTCTACACAGCCTTGGTAACGATCCTCAAACACGAATTAAGTTGAAAAAAACAGAGTCTTCTCACATTAAAAAGCAGTTCATTACAGAATGGTAGTGTTACGGCTCAAGGGCAGCGTAATCACTACAAAGAAGACTAAAAGATAACAGAGTATATTCACGAACATCAACTATCAACTAACAACTAACTTTATGTGCGTATGCAAAACGCTCTATATATAACAATAAACTGTAACTGTCTCCTAAAGTTCATGATGGCAGAGAGCACGTAGACCACTACGCCCACGGATATAGGAGTATGGCCGTGTTGGAAAGTGAATCTACGGAAGGTGGATGCTTGAATTCAACTCCAGAGCTCTGCACATATGTCGATTTAACCTCCGCAAGCTTAGAAACGGCCGTATGGATGTTTATTTGCCACGAAACAGAGTCCGGCCGACATGAAACTCCATAGTTGACTTCCACGTGGACGGCTTTGACCGCGGCTTCTTTGGACGAGTTTGCTTGAACCAGTAGGACACGAACCATGTCCACGTCATTCCTAGCATGCCCATGTGGCTCGTTTCCCTTGTAGACACCTGTAGCATATAGTTCCACAAAATAGCTGCGGAAAGTTGCAGCAGCTGCGGAAAGTGGCAAGTTTCCGTAGCTGTATGAACAAAATCTAGATCAAATAGAAAACACAAAAACATAATTAAAAACCATGTTAGATACCCTTTTGCACATGATATTGACAATTTTGGAGGTTTAGGTGAGTGAAAAGGATATGGAAAAGTGTATGGAAAAGAGGCAAATTCGGGACTCAACATACCCCCACTGTGAAGGTGTTGCATGTCCTCATGCAACCAAAATTTTGATACTCTTTGTTCAATTCATGTGCCTTGATACTTCAGCCAGCACATCCAACCCCCTTCTCTTCTTCTTTGGTACTGCCATCATTCCGGGTTTCTTCATTAAGCTCCTGAATTTGATATTCACAAGTGCTCTGCTCAATTTTTGGCATTTCCTTTTTAATTTCTTATTCTTCTTTTGCCAAATACCCAAATGTAACATAGTATTATCATGGATGATCTTGTCCAGTTTGCCTTGCTCTTTCAGTGTTTCATTTTCATTTTTGATATGCCGATTTAAAAGCTCAAGCTCAAAAATTTCCTGTTTTAATGACTGAACTAAATCATCCTACAATGTATGAGGTTGAATGGAAGAGGTACTTGGACCTGTGGCTGCCTTCTCCAAGGATTCTATATAGTCATATACCTCCTGCTGTTTGGGATCTACTTCCGGTGTCTTTTTCATTGGGCTGTCCCCAAAATGCTGCAAGGGAGAATTATGTTCATAATTTGGCCGAGGAGGACTTACATCAATATTTTGTTGAGAATAAGATGGAGTATGCTCATTGTCTGATTGGGAGTGAAAGGAGTCAGGTTCACTAACTGACTGAAATGGACTATGGTCAGTTGGAGACTGTTCAGATGTCTCCTCACCCAAATCAATGAAATGAGGACCCTTAATTTGTGTTTTTCTCAATTTTCCCTTAAGCCCGCTGCTTCTCCTCACATGCTGTGGTACACTACCCTTTTGTTCTTGTTTTCCTGTCTCTACCTTCTTGGATATAGATGACCGTTTTTGAAGAAAAACTAATCTTTCAGATAGTATTTGGTGATCTTCTTCTTCAGAAGAAGGAGTTTTATGGACAGCCTCAATAATTTCTTTCCCTGTTGGTATTATTGGCTTCTTAGTTTTGATTTCCTTCTTCTTCCTTTTTACCAATCTCTCTTCCCTATCAGTTTTTTTTCATAGTAGTAGTAGAAGTATTTTGGATTTCATCTACTGTTCTTTTCCTTCTACTTCTTTTTGCTGTGCTAGCTGCGGGAATTTCCTGTGTAGGAGCAACTTGGATTTCAACATTCATTTTCTTTCTTCTACTCCTTCTAATTGAACTACCTTCAGGAATTTCCTGAGGTTCTTCAAAGAAGTTTCTAACTAGGAATTGTTCCCACGTATCTTTTCTTTCCTTTAGCTCCTTTTCAATCAGAATTTTTATAAGGCCGTGGTGATAAAGATGAGGCTCTACATCTCCCAAGTGTTTTTGAACAGTCACAGCCATTTTCTTTAAGCTATTGAGTAGAAAATAAGGGAGATTGAGAGTTTGGTTTTCAAGAAAATTCATCAATAGTCTAGTATGGTACATGTACATAGACCCAAAACGGCCCTCACATGTAATAAATTTCTGAACAATTAGTAGTAAAGTGGCCCATTCATCTTTTATTGCATGCACAGGGATTCCTCTTTTAAAAACAGTGATATCCATACCTTGATTCCGTAGGATTGTTCTCCATGCCTCATCACTGATACTTTTATTTTTGAACCAACGTTCTCCTTCCTGAAGAAGCTCTGTGGCTGTTGCTATTGATGCTTCATCGACCAAAAACTTGAGGTCTCCCACTTCTGCTTCCGAGCCATCAAATGATCTTGCAAACGCTTTTGTAACTTCTCTGTGGTAACCCCTGAATTTCTGAATAAAACACAGCCATTTAGCTTTCTTCAACATCTCTTTTGCTTGCGGATATCCCTCTATAAACTTCGGTCCTTCCGGCTCTGCCCTTAATAATTTTCCCATTTCACTTCTCTGTGCTTCACAAGTTTGCCTCTGTGAGGGTTTAAGTGGAAATGAAACGACTGAATACACAGGATCGAGCACAATACTGTGGGGATGTTATCATAAAATGGAAATGAGCACCATAAATGGAATGGAGTAAGACTGTGGGTAGATATACGGGAGTGAGAGTGAGCAAAAGGAACGAAATGGAGTGAAACAGGGAGTGAGAATGAGTAGAGTGGGGTTTTGTAAACCCGACAGAGACACGACAAAAGAGGTTAACAAAGTATAATGCATTCGGCCGCATTTTGAATTTTGGTGGCTGTGTAATAAATATAAACACGTTTCAATAAACGGTTATGAAGTTATGCGGCTTGTAAGAGTCCTTTGTCAACTCAAATACGTATCATTATCTCCGGTGGGATATTAGAACATGAGTGAGAATCGGAATTTCAATGATGAAACCGTTTGTGAGTAAATGCAAGAGGATAACATAGAGATCGTGGAAGGTTACGGGACTGTCAATATAATCATTGCGCGTTATGGGTAGAGCTCATAGTTTAAAATTATATAAAAATGTGTTTTTCGATACTATTTGAAATAAACTTTATTCATACCTTTGGAATCCTTGCTTTTGCCCTTGGTCTTCAACTGATTGATCTCCATTGATGTCTTGAATGTTCCATTGATCCTCCCCCCTGCATTTTATTTCATAATTATGGAAATAACAACTAACTGTACATTCTCTTTGAAAACAGAGTAGCAGCTGCGGAATCTGCTTCTGGCTGCGGAAACTGGAGTCAGCTGCGGAAACAGATGTCAGCTGCGGAAACTGACACAGCTATTACTTGGATGAATGGAAATGGACAAATGACAAATGACCAGATGGAAATGGTCATGAAAAAGATTTTTATTGATGGAATGGAATGAAATGAAGTGAATGAAGTGGAATGAAATGAAATGAAATGGAATGAAGTGGAATGAAGTGGAATGAAGTGGAGTGGGTGGTGACAAAGCTTGTGAAATGAAGGAGAGATTTTTTTTTTGGAAAATATAGAGTGTCAGGTTTCCCTGATTTTCACCCTATATTTTCTGTATAAGACTGCCAATCAATGATTGGTTTTCAGGCTTATACTATTATATATATATATATATATATATATATATATATATATATATTTTTAAACTGAAAAACAAAAGCTAGGCTGGTGGAGAAGAAGAATTCTTCTGTACCAGCCTCATTGCATAACTTTCTTGAAACATCTTGACAAAGTCCTCTTTTGAGAGTGGCTTATGATAAACTTTTAATCTATGGCCATTCACAACAAGAGGAGTTTGAAACTCATCAATGGTCTTGATTCTTACAGCTCCATTGCTAAAGATCTTGTCAATCTCATATGGCCCAAGCCAATGAGTCTGAAATTTCCCTTGAAAATCTTTAAACTTGGATTCAAATAACAATGCCCAATCTCCTTCTTGAAACTTCTTCTCTTTGATATATTTGTCATGCCATTTAGCTCTTTGATATTGAACTAGATCAGTTCTTAGAATTGCTTCTTGTCCGATCTCATCTAGCTCATTCAATTGCTCCATTCTATGCTTTTGGGCTTCTGATAAGTCCATTCCCAACTGAACTGCTATCTTGAAGGTCTTGACTTGGAACTCAATGGGGAGCAAGACTTCTTTCCCATAAACAAGTTCATAGGGAGAATGTCCTGTTGTATTCCTCCATGTAGTTCTGTAGGCCCACAAGGCTTCTGGAAGCCTTTCCGCCCAATCTCTTCTATGTAGATGAACAGTTTTGGTGATGATACTTTCAAGAACTTTTTTTGTGGACTCCACTTGACCATTTGCTTGTGGATGGTAAGGAGTAGATCTTCTGTGCTTGATTTTGTATTATTCCATCAACTTCTCCACCAAATTTGATGTGAATTGGCTCCCCTGATCTGTTACAATTTCTCTTGGAACACCAAAGCGAGTAAAAATATCCTCATAAAGAAAATGAACAACTGAATTTTCAGTAGCAGATACTAATGGTTTAGCTTCTACCCATTTAGTAACATAATCAATGCAAACCAATATATACTTATTTTGCTTCGATGGTGGATTAATCGGTCCAATGAAATCTAAAGCCCATTTTTCAAAGGGTTCAATGAGTACCTGTGTTTGCAATGGCATTTCATTTGAAAGGGTAGGTTTCCCTACTCTTTGGCAACTATCACACCTTTTGACATATTGTTTTGCATCTTTGAAGAGGGAAGGCCAATAATATCCCAAGGAAAGGATTTTATAGGCCGTCCTTTTGTCCGCAAAGTGTCCGCCGCATGGTTCATCATGACATGCCTTAAGAATATCAGGCATTTCATCTTCCCCGACACATCTTCTGATCACAAGATCTGGCCCTGTTTTAAACAATTCGTTAGAAATCCATGAATATCTTGAACTCTCCTGAATAATCTTTCGTTTTTCTCTTGGAAATAAATGTGAAGGTAGTTTCCCTGTAACCAAATAGTTAGCAATATCTGCATACCAAGGGGTCTTAATAGTTAATGCAAACAAATATTCATCAGGAAACTTATCTTCTACAGGAGAATCTTCTTTAGCATTCTGAATCCTAGACAAGAAATCAGCTACTGTATTCTGTTTTCCTGGTCTATCCAACACAGTAATATTGAATTCTTGCAAAAGTAAAAGCCATCTTGTCACTCTGCCATTAGTAACAAGTTTGTTCATTAAATATCTAATTGCAGAATGGTCAGTATGAATAAAATTTTCATAGCCTGTTATGTAATGTCTAAACTTATTAATTGCATGAACAACAGCTAAGAACTCTTTTTCAGTCACAGTATAGTTCAACTCTGTGGGAGTCAAATTTTTACCGGTGTAATAAATGGCATAAGGAATTAAATCTTTTTGACCCAACACAGCTCCAAGAGCTGTATCTGAAGCATCTGTAGAAATATGGAAAGGAAGTTTCCAATTTGGTCCTCTCAAGATAGGTGCTTCAGATATTCTTGTTTTCAAAGTTTCAAAAGCTGATTGACAATCGGGATCCCATTTAAATTCACAGTCTTTTGTAAGCAACTTGAAGAGTGGAGATGCTATTTTAGTGAAGTTTTCTATAAATCTTCTATAGTAACCAGTAAATCCTAGAAAACTTCTAACATCTCTTTGACAATTTGGAATAGGCAACTTAGAGATGACTTCAACTTTCGATCTATCAACCTTAATCCCATCTCCCGAAATATGATGTCCTAAAACAATCCCTTCAGTAAACATCATAAAGCATTTTTCATGGCTTAATGAAAGGCTTGTTTCTTTACATCTTATGAGAACTTTTTCCAAATTTTCTAATGCCTCTTCAAATGAATTACCATAAACTGTAAAATCATCCATATAAACCTCTACACAATCATGGATTAGATCAGAAAAAATTCCTAGTACCGCTCTTTGGAATGTTGCTGGTGCATTACATAACCCAAAAGGAAGCACTCGGTAGGCAAAAGTTCCCCATGGACAAGTAAATGTGGTCTTATCTTGATCTTCAGGTGCTACCTGTATTTGATTATAGCCACTAAAACCATCCAAAAATGAAAAGTACTTTTTACCCGCTAATGTATCTAATACCTGATCAATAAAAGGCAAAGGAAAGTGATCCTTCAAAGTTGCTTTGTTCAACTCCCTGTAATCAATGCATACTCTCCATTTACCATTCTTTTTAGGTACTATAACCAAAGGAGAAACCCATCGGCTATCTGAAATTGGATAGATGAAGTTTACATTGAGAAGTTTTTGGATCTCTTCTTTCACTATCTCCCTAAGATTTGGATTCATCCTTCTTTGAGGTTGTCTGATTGGTCTACTGTTTTCCTCAATATAGATATGATGGATGCAAGTCTTAGGATCAATACCCTTCATGTCAGTATACTCCCATGCAAATGCAGTAGAATGTTTTTGCAAGATTCTCGTTAGTTCTTCTTGTTGTGACTTCTCCAGATGTTTGTTGATATTCAATGTCTTTTCTGGAAAAATCTCAAAAGCAGAATTACCAAACTCTTCCATAGAGTAGAGAGACATTTGTCTTGATGATAAATATTCTATGTCGGATTCCAACTGAAATTGTGTGGGGTCATATTCTGAAGTTATCTCAAAATTTTCTAATGTGTTCAGAATTTGACTATCCTCACTAATTTTAGAGATGGTAAAGACAGGTTGTATAGTGTTCTCATCATCGACCCATTCATTATCTCCTATTTCTGTAATTGCTCTTGCGGGAGGATACAAATTGAATTTCTTTGTCGAATTACCATTTGAAATGTACATGTCTCCAGATCTACAACTAATAAAAGCATCAGCTGTGGCCAGCCAAGGTCTTCCTAAGATAATTGGATGTCCTCCTAGATTACTTTTGGGAGTCAAAATCATAAAGTCTACCGGATATTCCCAAGAATCTAAGGAGACTGAAATATCTTCTAATACACCATCTGGTTTAATAACCGATCGATCTGCAAGTTGCAATAAAGTAGGTGTAAAAAGAAGGTTAGGAAGTTTTAACTGCTCCATAGTCTGTCTACTCATAATGTTGATAGCAGCCCCTAAGTCAATCAATGTGTTTGGAATTTCTATCCCATTTATATGTGTCTTGAAAATTGGACTTCCTGGATCTACATACTTCTGCATGGTAATTTTTCCCATCATAATGTCTGCAATCTTTCCTACCAGGTGGATTCTTCTTGTGTCTTTTAGCTTCCTTCCCGGTCTTTTGAAACTCAACTCCTTTATGGTTTTTGCTAGAATAGGAATTTCTCGAATGGCTTGTAGCAATGGAATCTTGATACAAACATTCTTCAATTCATCTAGAAAGTCATAGTTAGGCAACAAGATTTGTTTTTCCACCCCTTATCAATTTGTAGTCTTTCCGGAAAAGGAGGTGTAGATGAAGATACAGGTTGCTCAACTATAGGAGTTGAGGATGTTAGCTTTTCTTTTTCTTTTTGAATTTTTGAATTTTGAAGAGATTCTTCCTCAGAACCCTTATTGACTTGAAGAGAGTCCTCCTCAGAGGTATCTTGCTCTTGAATGTCTATAGAAGGTTTTTCTAAAACTCTACCAGATCTGAGTTGTACATCGTTGAGAGAAACAATCATATAGGTAGGAAATTGTTGTCCTTCTACCATATAAGTAGTTTGAGGATTCTTATTGTTAGGATTTGGCAATGGCTGAGCTGGAAGTTGGTTTGTCTTCTGTTGGTATGGGAGCATGAGTTGAGGATTTGTATTTTGTTGAGAAGGTTGTTGTTGTGGAAATGGCAATGAAAGTTGTGGATTTTGGCTTGGAAATTGTGGAGCTTGTTGATTTTGAAAAGATGGAGGATATTGATAAAATTGAGCAAATCTCCCATAAGGATTTTGCATTCCTTGTACCCATGGCTGATATGAGTTTTGATGTTGGGGCCAAGGTTGTTGCCAAGGAGTCCAATTTGGTGGGGTTTGAAGATTCATAGGGTTATCAAACCCTTGAGATTGTTGTCCCTGCCAAGGTCTCCTTGCGACAAAACAGAGAGATTCTATTGAATTTGGATCTTCTTGAAAAACAACTTTGAGTCCAGGGATTGAAGGAAAATCCTTGATCTCATGATTTTCTGAGCAAATCATACATGTTTCTACAACTTTTGCATCCAAGGGACATTCCCTTAAAGCATGTTTCTTTCTACATTTCGGACAAAAGATGGCTAAAGCATCTGTTTCTGCTTTCTGCTTGTTTTGGATTTTAAGGGTGTCTAGTTGTTCACTAAGGCTCCCTAAGATATCAGTTTTGAACTCATCAAGCATATTACCAATCTCTGCCCTACTTACTGATCCAGTTGCAGATTTGTTAGCCCTAATAAGAAAAGGATCCCTAGGCCCTTTTCCTGTTTTAGATTTTCCTCTCGAGAGATGGACACATAGTTCTGTTATATCACGAAGTGGAAGTTGAGAAATGTCTCCTTTCCCCATCATGTTTAAAATATCTATCCATTCATCTCTAATGGCTTTTAATATGAGGGCTTTCAAGGTTTCATCATCTAAGTTGCTCATCTTTGCTCTTTTCAAGTTGTATTGAAATCTCTCAAGTAAGTCTTCAAAATTTTCATCTTCTTTTTGCATCATTTTGAATACCTCATCCTTGTGATTGGTGGGCATACAATAGTCCAAGTATCTATCCAAAAATGTTTGTTTCATATCATTCCAAGTCCTAATAGATTGAGTGGCTAATCCCATGAACCATTTCAAAGAAGATCCCTTCAATGTTGAAGGAAACAGTTTGAGTTTTTGAGAATCTTCCATATAGTCATAAGTTCGGCACACTACTTCAAACTCAAACAGAAATGTTTCAGGATCTTCACTTCGCAATCCATAAAAGTTAGGGAGAACATATGGTGAGATATTTTTCATTGTTGCATGAGTTTCCTCATCAACTATAGGGAATCCAAGCAAATTGTCCCTATTTCTACCATCATTTCCTTCACCATTGTTATCTCCATTATCTCCTCCTCTTCTACCTCCACCTCTATTTATTACTTCCTCTGCCATGATAGTTTCTTTAGAGTCCTATAGTCCTCTAGTTCTTCTACCAAGGAAGGATGAGAGAAAGTCTCTTTGTTTTCTAAGTGGGTTTTAGTAGGTGGTATAGGAGAATCCTCTAATTCAGCTGTTCCTTGACTTCCAAAAATCTTAAGGCTAGGGGTAGATGGTGGTGAATCGGGTCTATGCCTTGAAGAAGATGGAGTTGTGAAAATCGAACTCTTGGCTTTAGCTATAAACCTTCCCCTAGAATCTCTTGCTCTATGCATGTCATTTTTTTTATTTTTAAAAAGTTGGGCTAATAATTCTCTTTCTGATCTTCCAGATCACACTAGGTGCAAGAAGAGAGCATACTTAAGAAATTACTAAACCAATAACTCTCTTTTCTGATTCTCCAGATCACACTAAGTGCAAGAGGAGAGCATACTTCAAGAAGTTATCAAGTTTTCCCTTCTTTTATGATTTTATGTTTTTTTTTTTTTTTAAGAAATGGCTACCTAGTTACACTTCCCCGGCAACGGCGCCAAAATGTTTGGTCAATTTAGTGTGTCCTAAATTGCTGCATTTAATTTGTCAATCCGGGAATCGTAAGCTGATGAAGTGCGGCGCACTATATGTGCAAGATAACCTATTTCTTAACTTTTTGTCGTTTTTGGTTTTCTAAGGTGAAATGGAAATTCTAAGATGAAAACAAGTTTGGTTATGTTTGTTCAAGGAAGTGATATCCCCTATAATGATTTACCAACTTGAAACTTTTAAAAGCAAATTGAAAATTACAATGACAAGACTTGAAAGAAAGTAAAAGTGTACTGCTGAAATGAAAAGGTGCTGCTAATCTAATAAATCAAAACAATAAACTAGTGAACATGAAAACCAAACTATTCTTGCTGCCAACTAAACACAAAAGAAACTATGCTTAAGGAAATTCAAAATTGCAACAAAATAAATCTAAATCAGATTACATCAATTCATTTTCTGACCCTTCATCATTAGACCAGCTATGACTTTCGGAAGTAATCATAAACAACTTGTGTAACTCATATTTAATTTGCAGAAAATAAACTAATACTAAACCATACACTCATGATTCAACCCCTCGCCATCAGTCCAGCTGTGGCTTTCGGAGGCAACTGAAGATGTCATACATGATTTAATATATCTAAATTTGTAGAAAAGAAACTAATACTAAACTACACATTTCATAATGTAGTCCCTCACCATCAGTCCAGCTGTGGCTTTCGGAGGCAACTGAAGATGCTATGAGTAGCTTAATATATCTAAATTTGCAGAAAAGAAACTAATACTAAACTACACATTTCATAATGCAGTCCCTCACCATCAGTCCAGCTGTGGCTTTCGGAGGCAACCGAAGACGCTATGAGCAGCTTAATATATCTAAATTTAACTACTGAATCAGATAAGCAAAACTGAAATGTACAAAGCAAGACTGAAGTTAAACAAAAGCTATGAAAAGCAAACTAGCAGCAGAACAATGTTAGTTCATGTCATTAGTCAAAATGCTATAAAAATGCCCGGGCTGTCTACCTAAAACCCGCACAAGAAAACTGATCAGTGATTAACAATTAAAAACATGAATGACAGAAATGAAATGGAAATTATGGAAATGTATGAACAGAAATGAAACAACTACAAAATATGAACATATGATGGATTATGATACAATGACTTTTTAAAGAAATGAAATGAGAAATATATACATTAATACACAGAACCTTGGCTGAGCAGGGGCCCTCTACACAGCTTTGGTAACGATCCTCAAACACGAATTAAGTTGAAAAACAGAGTCTTCTCATATTAACAAGCAGTTCATTACATAATGGTAGTGTTACGGCTCAAGGGCAGCGTAATCACTACAAAGCAAACTAACAGATAACAGAGTTTATTCACGAACATCAACTATCAACTAACAACTAACTTTATGTGCGTATGCAAACGCTCTATATATAACAATAAACTGTAACTGTCTCCTAAAGTTCATGATGGTAGAGAGCACGTAGACCACTACGTCCACGGATATAGGAGTATGGCCGTGTTGGAAAGTGAATCTACGGAAGGTGGATGCTTGAATTCAACTCCAGAGCTCTGCACAGATGTCGATTTAACCTCCGCAAGCTTAGAAACGGCCGTATGGATGTTTATTTGCCACGAAACAGAGTCCGGCCGACATGAAACTCCATAGTTGACTTCCACGTGGACGGCTTTGACCGCGGCTTCTTTGGAAGAGTTTGCTTGAACCAATAGGACACGAACCATGTCCTCGTCATTCCTAGCCTGCCCATGTGGCTCGTTTCCCTTGTAGACACCTGTAGCATATAATTCCACAAAATAGCTGCGGAAAGTTGCAGCAGCTGCGGAAAGTGGCAAGTTTCCGCAGCTGTATGAACAAAATCTAAATCAAATAGAAAACACACAAACATAATTAAAAACCATGTTAGATACCCTTTTGCACATGATATTGACAGGGGTGACCTGGCCCTGTTTCTATGTAATTTGTGATGTATAAACTGCCTCTGGATTGGGCAGCACTGGACGTGCTGCTAATGCTACTTGGAGCTCTGCATTTTCCTTGTGGAGGCCATTGAATGTGATCCTGAGGTGGAGGGCCTACTCTATGATATTTGTCTCTGGTACATCTGCAGGCATCTGAGTGTAGTGAGCCTCGACGGCTGGCCATAGCCCTGAAAACACCCTGGCCACTTCGTTTATCTGACCCTGTAGCTGCCCGTGTGCGGCTGTGAGATATTCACGCTGTTCAGTAAGCACATTGATCTGTTGCTGTTGCTCTTCGCACCTCTGCTGCAGTTCGGAATGAAGCCGTTCCGCCTGATGGGCCGCCCTCTGGATAAAGTGGTATAGCTGAGCCATACCCCATGTTTCTAAATTTGCGATCCCTGAAGTGCTTTGGTCCGGCCGTCATTCCTGGAGGGGTTTCCCACTGGGAACGGATCGAGTGGAGTGCTCTTAGGGGGACGACGGCGGGGTTTGATGAGGTGCTGAGTCGGCCATATTCAGGTTCGGCCGCTCCTGCTGATCTTTGTGGATGGTCTGTGGAAATATAGTAGGCTCACGCTGAGCCTCAGCTGAGTCGGCAACAATTTGTGCCATCTGTGTAATTATATCAGAAAAAGAGACTTGGGGTTCTCTAGCGAGGTCAATCGAGTGTACCACTGCTACAGTACTTGAGTCAACCTCGGCCCTGTGGCCCCCATTAAGTAGATCTCGGATGATTGGGTCTGACACGGTGGCGGATGAATTAGATGGTGCGGATGAAGTGGTAGGTGGGACGGTACGTGGAGGTGGAAGGCGAATGTTGATGAATTCTGAGGGGTCAATGGGAGGTAGAGGTGTAATCCCTCCGGTTTCCCCTGTGTCAATGATTGTTTCTTCCTGTATAGGCACCCCTGTACTTGGTGGCTGGGGTGGATCCTCCTCAGTGAGGTCCACCACCGGAATCGACTCTATGGTTTGGGCCCGCTTGGCCTGAGGAGCTTCTAAGGGGTCGGTGGACTGCTGGGTTGGCTTTTGACATTTTCGCTCGACGTTGATACACTTGCAGAATTGGTCTCGACGTCTTCTCTCGGTGCTGTGCTTCCGGATGCTTTTGCTACTCTGGTTCTTCTCTAATTTCTAATTCTAACTGCTCCGACATTCTCGTGCTTTTTTCCATGCAGGTTATGTAATTACCTGGCACGAGTGAGGTTGATGAGACCCCATAACGAGTTAATTCCTGTTGGAATTCTTCTCGGCGATAATCATGTGATCAATCGCTGGCTGAGGTGTAGTCTGACATCTGCTGACGGTGGCATGGGGAAATGGGCGGACGTGACGGCTGAGGTTACTTTGAATTATGGCGAAATGATTATTGGAGGGTTACTTCTAATTATGGCAATTTATGCTGCAAATCTAGACGATCCTACGGACTGACACAAGTACTAACTGAAATGATATTGACTAACACTGACATGTTTGTTGATCCTACGGGGATGACACGTTGGACACGCCCCTCCCCGACCACAATCGGTTGAGGTGCGGTCCCTGCAACATAGAGGTTATTGATGACCTATGCATGAACAATAAACACTACCTATGCTCATCCCGGTTGCAGGAGAGTTATTCAACTACGCTACTCTACGACTTCTCTTGGGTGCGAGAGTTATTGATGAAAGATGAAAGAAACTTAGTCATGGTAGGGCTTCAGGCGTGCGCCATTCACCCACCCAGGTAAAACAGTACCGTCCAGCTGAGCCAACCAAACGGCTCTGGAATCTCTAATCTCGACGACGAAGTAAGGTCCCAACCAGTGCATCTGCAGTTTTCCTGGAAACTTCTGAAACTTGCTATCATATAAGAGAACCTTTCCTCCAACCTGGAACGTTTTGCTCTTGATGTGGCAGTCATGCCACACCTTCTGCCTGTCCTTCTGAAGCTTCTGATCGAACTCAGCTAGAAACTGGGCCTCGTCTAGTTCTTGTAATTCATGGAGGCGCTCCTGTAGCGATTCCTCTTCTAAGAACTTGAGGGATGTGGCAATTAAAAGACTCGGTACGGTGAACTCGGCGGGAATCACAGCTTCTCGGCCATACACTAGCTGGAACGGTGTCTGATTGGTCAAGCGCATCACTGTAGTCCAGTAGGCCCATAGTGTAGCTGGTAACCGCTCATCCCAGTCATCCCGCTGGGCATTGCAGATCTTTGTAAAACCCTTTTCGAGGATTTTATTGAACGCTTCAATAGTACCATTGGCCTGCGGGTGGTGCGGGCTGATTTTGTGATGTTGAATCATGAAGGTTTCCAGGAGTGATTTTACCGTTTCATTAATGAAATGCGTACCCTGATCACTGGTTAAACTCCGTGGGTAGCCAAACCTGTTGATGATGTGTTCAAAGATGAACCGAGCTTTCGTATCAGCCGTAAAATCTCGTACCGCCATTGCCTCAACCCACCGGGTGAGTAGTCAGTGGCGGTAATGATGTACCGGGCCTTGGAATGCCTGGCTACTGGGGCTATGGGACTTATGAAGTCGACAACCCACTTCTCAAATGGTCACAACACATGCACCGAGTGTAGCGGGAGCTCGTCTCTATGAGAGGGCCTCCCTGTTCGCTGACAGACATCGAATTTCTTAACAAGCATCTTATAATCAGCATGGACCATCGGCCACCATAGTCCGGCTTATAGCACCTTCCTGGCAGTGGGTTTCACCCCCACATGCCTGCCCACAACATTGCTGTGACACTCCCACATCACGGCTTCACGTTCATGGTCGAGTATACATCTGCGCAGAACCTCATCGAGGCCCAATTTGTACAGCTGCCCCACAATCAGTTCGTATTCAGCAGCGCGAATGACCAAGTGCCATTTCTGGAGTGGGGTGTAGTTTTGAGGGCACTGCCCCATGGTCAAATAAGTTGCAATGTTGGCGAAAGATCGACATCTGGCAGCTGATCATTGAAAGAGTCGTCGTTCTCCCCCGTTTCCAACCTGGGTAAATGATCGGGCCTGACGTTCAACCTCCCGGGCTTGATGATCACTTCGAAGGTGAATTCTTCGAAGAGTAGAAGCCATCGACAGATTCGTCCTTCCAAAATGGGCTTATTGACCAGGTACTTTAACGCAGAGTGATCCGTAAAGAACTTGAACTTACCTCTGAGAAGATAGTGGCGAAACTTCTGGAGCGAATACACCATTGCAAGGGCCTCTCGCTTGGTAGTGGTGTAATTCCACTCGGCGTTAGATAGTTTGCGGCTGGCAAAGTAAACTGGGTGGTCAACTATCGTCTCCCCTGGTTGCGCCAAGACAACCCCAAGTGCAATACTGGAAGAATCAATATGCACGTGGAACTGCTTATCCCAATCTAGGTGAACCAGAATAGGTACCGTTGCCAGCTTTTCCTTCAGAGTGTCAAGGGCCATCCGACACTCCTCCGTCCACTGGAACACTTATGACTTCCGCAATAGCTTTTCCAGAGGAGTGGTGATCTTCGCATAATTTCAGATAAACCATCTGTAATAACCTGTGTGCCCTAGTAGTGCTCACAACTGCTTCACCGTTTCAGGGGCTTCCATGTGGAAGATCACGACTACCTTGGCGGGGTCGACACAGACCCATTTCTTGCACACCACATGTCCTAATAGCATTCCGAAAGGAACTGCAAAGATGCATTTCTTCAAGTTCAAGGAAATCTGCAATTGTCGACATCGATCAAACATGATAAGTAACAGGGTGGCGTGGTCTTTCAGAAAACTGTAGATGGTCCAATCATCCATGTATACTTCCAGGAACTTATGAATTTAATCCCGGAAAGTAGCGATGACGATCCGGGAAAACACAACGGGGGTGTTCTTCAGCCCGAATGGCATCACGTGGTATGCAAAAGACCTCCACTCAGTGGTGACCATTGTCTTCGTTTTGTCCTCTTCCGCAATGCGCACCTGATGATAGCCCGAAAAGCCATCGGTGAAGGAGTAGGCCTCATTCCCCGCAACATGATCCAATACTTCGTCGCTGAATGGAGTGGGAAATGGGTCACGGATGCAGGCGTTGTTCAGACTTTGGTAGTCAACACAGACGCAGATTTCTGACTTATCCTTCTTATTCTGAATGATGATAGTACTCACCCACTCTGCTTCTTCCACAAGAAAGATTAGGCCTGCTGTCAGCATCTTATCGATCTCTAACTTGACCTTTTCTTTGATCCATGGGTTCAGCCGATAGGGTCGATGCTTCACGAGCCTGGCATCCGGTTTCAGCACAATATGCATTTCTCTGAGGTCACCTTTGATGCCTTTTAAGTCAGCAACCGATGAAGGAAATAGGTCTTCGTATTCCTGGAGGAGGCTGAAAATTTCCTTTTTCGTCTCCTCATCTCAATAGTCCCCAACCGTAGCCAGTTTGGGTTTATCCTCCGTGCCAAGGTTTAGCTTCTTTGTCTTTAGCGGGAGGAGATGGACGCCTTCAGTGGTTGGCTCTTCTTTGATGTTCTGCTCGCCTTCCTTCTCTACAAAATATAAGTGCCATAGGTCCTCCAGACTATCATCGTCGGGATTGCCATCGATCCGTTGGAAAGCCAACTCATGCCTGGCCTCAGGATGTAATCCTAATGCGTTCCCGTTGGTCCCTGGATCATGGAGAAATAGTACCCCCTTGATGGCCTGTAATGCCTGGGACACCAGCTCTGCCTTCCCTTAGAACGAAAAGCACTGAAATTTTTTTTTTGCGACTTCTTGCCAAGAGCTGGTCCCTCTTTTTCGCTCTTCTTCTAAGTACCACACATGTGGAATGGTATCTAAGGAGTGGACGAACCGATGTACCCACATTTCTTTCGGGTACCCTATACTTTGCCACTACTCCTCACAGGTTTTCAGGTGGTCCCTTGGATCGAATGTCCCTTGGTACTTGTGCCGGCTTCGAGGGCCTTTGTCTTCTTTGAACTGCGCCCTCAAAGCCTCCGCCACACAACTCCACTGCTACAGGGTGTTGCGGTGATTTGTCCACCACCTAGTTGAAGTGGACTGTAGTGCTACGTCCAAAAGTGGTATCCTACTCCCTTCTGGCACTGTGTATTCTACCTTTGTAATAAAGGTATTGATGGCTTGCATGTTCGACAGGGTGGGGTATTCCCTGATCTCAGCACCAATCCAACGGACTCGAGAAATGTTGGCACATATCCGCGTGTTGGTCTCATACCCACCTTGCTGCCAGTCTTCCCAGGCTAGTTCCGATCCCAGCTCCGAGATCTGGACACTGCGCCAGCTGACGGAGCCGGTTGCGGTTGGATTAATATAGTACTCTCGCTTCCCTGCAGTCATCTGATAAAGGTTGTCCAACATCTGAGCATCCTCCTGGTTATCCACAGTTTCTGTATATCTCGAGCCTTCATATGGGTCGAGAGGTTGAGTGACTCGGACCTCTCTATCTTCAAAGATCATCAGCTCCTTTTTGAGGTCGATGATGGCGTAATTCTCAAAAGCCCAGTTGATTCCTAGCAGTGCAGGGTAGGGATCCTTGTCTCCCATAATATCGATAACCTCAAATTCCATGTAAGTCTTCACCCCTGCAATGTCGACCTCGACTTCTTCGAGTCGGTCGATTGACACAATGCAGTACTGGTTCGCCATTCTAAGCTGGATTGGCGAGTAGGTCAACCGTTCCACCCAAGAGCCTCCCACGTCTTCCATGGTAGGATGCTGACATCAGATCCTAAGTCGAGCATGGTGTTGCTGATCTGGAATCCCGCAACCTCCGTGTTAAACCGAAACTCTTTTCCCGTTCTTCGCTTGTTCCACTTGACCCGCTGTACATACTGGGGTGCTGCGTTCAAAGGTTCCCCTGGCCCTATATTCCCCTGCAGTACGTCCTCCAAGGTATGCTTGAGCTGTTCCCGCATTGAAGCATTGTCAACAATCTTGAGGAATAATTGGATCCATTCCTCAATCAGGGTCCCTGTGGCACTCTCTTCTCTGGAATCAGTCGTCAGGGGTACCTCAAGGCCTTTGGCTCCCCCCAGCTGAGCAAATGTCTCCACCGCCTCTTGAAGTACTTCTTCTGTGCGTCCGACCTGATCAATTGTTTCAGGGAGGTGGGCCAGATCCCTCGTGCCGGTTCCTTTCCGAGAGAATCCTCCCCCGTCTTCCTTCCGCCTCTCGTCACAATAGCTACATTCTGCATGGCTCGAGTCGCGGTTCCGTGAGGTTCGAAATTTACCAGATTCATGCCCCACTGTCGTGCTCGTTCCTTCCACTTCTTGATAAGTTCAGGGCAGTCCTATGTTGCATGGGTGTTAACGTAGCACTGGGAACACCATGGGTGTCAGGGGAGGGGGAATTCCCGGGCCACGTGACCCTCCTGGTCACAGTTGTAGCATTTCAGCGGACCCCATCCCCCCTGTGCGGCCTCTGCGCATACCGCCTCCTCTGCCCCTGGAAGCCTCATTCACCCTATAGGAGGGCCGGTCCAATCGGTCCGCTAGTGCGTCGAGAGTTCTGAAATAATCGGTGTTGTGAGTCACGGAAGAAAAAAACTCGCAGTATACGTTGTTGGGACAATGGAGTACTTTTGCAATATTGGGCACATTCGAGGTTGATGCCCCATCGTCTAGAAAATTTCACAATATTCTGTGGCAGTTTGGTTTGGTTGGGGTGGGAACCCTGCATAAGGCTATTGTGGCTGGTATAACCCCTGCGGAGTCATTTTCGCGCCACCCCCATTAGGTGGACCCCCTTGTATTACCGCGACAGAGGGCCCCACACCCGTGCCACACAACCAGGGACACTGAGTTGCGACGTGCCCTTCGACCAGGAAGTGAGTGCACCAAACGTTCAGCCTGGATGGTCTTATAGGCTGCATCTCCTTGAGCTTTTCAGTCAGACTGGCGATCTGATGTTGCAAGCCCAACAAGGAAGGATCCTGCGGGGCCGACCCTCCCCGATATTCCTGAGGGTAGCCCGCCATTGCCTCTATCTTCATAGCCTGCTCCAGAGCGTCCTGCAAAATGTCGATCTTCTACTGGGTGAGGGGGGATCGTGTCAAGGGAAGTAGAGCCTTGATGAACTAGTCCCTCTGATGGTTTGGGTTGATCGGGTAGCTGAGTTTCCCGATCGCATCCTTGAACCGACGCATCAGCTCCCATGCAGTCTCCCCTTATTTCTGCTTAATCTCCCAGAGCTCGGACAGACCCTATTGGTCTGTCTGGGGGAGCTTAAATTCTCGAACAAAATCTCGCTTAACGTCCACGATTTCTGGATTTGGGTGGCCCTCTGACCACTTTATGAACCATAGCAGAGCCCTTTCTCTGAGCATGGTTTGGAACTCTATTAGCTTCCCTGCGTCTGGCGTCTGCCGAGCCCTCCATATCGCTTCGCAGAGATACCTGTGTTGCTCCACATCATCGTTACCTCGACCAGAAAATTCTGGATACCAGGTGAAAGACCCAACCATATTTACTTGCGACGGGGTGACTAGAATAAACCCTCTGGGTCCTGGTTGTGTGACTATACCACTAGGAACTGCAATACTACTAGTAATGCTGCTATTAACATGCGACACTGAACTACTGTGCAATCGACTCAATGCTTGTAACTTAACGAAAATATTACTCAAAGGTTTATAGAGTAACAGGGGAAGGTAGGGATCCTTGCTGTGCAAATTTTGGGAAGTAGGGCTGCCTGGAGAGATGAATGCCGTATGCTCTTGAAACAACCACTGCATCACGACATACCATTTGCCATTGGAAACTTCTTCGGGCTGCACACCTTCATCTTCTTCATCAGTCGTCGTCTCCCTTTCTCTCCTAGCTAGGCTCCCATGCACCCACCGCACTCCCACAACAGTCCCTTCCCTCTCTAGGGTATCTGCCTGGGTGTCCATAATTCCTATCCTCTAAGGCGCCTCCTCTTGGTTCTTCCTCTTGTTTCCTCGTCGTTTCAACTCCCGCATCACCCTTTCTTGCCACCTGTCGGTGATATGTGCCCTCCAATGTGCACGTCGCTCCCTCAACCTCCTCGTGGCCTCAGCATCCATTCCCCCACTCCCATGCTTCACACTTCACATGGAATCTATCCCTTCGGCCCTTCCCCCAGCACTGGAGGTTTACGCTTCCATGCTCGATTTTTGGAATTCCATCAGCCTTTCGTCCACCATCAGGGCCTTAATCCACAGCGGAATCTCCTTGAGCAGCTTCCCTCTTAGCCCAGAGCGGAAGATAGCCTCAGTCTTCAAGAAGGATTGGTAACACTTTGTGAAAAACTCCACAATATACCTGTCCAAAGTGGTCTCTACCCAAAAGTCCACCGCGTGGGTCAATTCAGTATCCAGCCAATGCAGGGCCACCAGATCTCTGTGCACCCACTTGCAGGTGGTATTCTGCGATCTATCCCTTGGTACCTTGGTCTGCAACCTCCGCAACCAATTATAGAGGTCGCTAGGGAATTTTCCCCAGAGGACCTCGTAGGTATCACTGGCGGAATCCGAGAAAAGGAAGAGATCCTTGAGCACCTTCTATTTTTGATTTGTCAGCTCCGCTTGCTGAGCGATAAAATGGTCTAGATGGTTATCCCACCATCTCCATATTTCTCCTTCGAATACCCTCGATACCATGATCTAGTTCCCCTCGTAACGTGTAAGGTCCCGACAACGGAACCATTTGTTGGCGAAGAAACAGGTCTCGCAGGCAAGACCCAGGTTCAGAGATTGGGGCCAACAAGGGAATCCGCTGTAGTCTAGAACCATGCTAGCATTGTCACCCTACTCCAGAGAACAGAGAGTCTCACCCGAGGCATGCCGCAACCACATGCAGAAGGGGAATAGATCGATAGTGGTGGAAGGATCCGCAACTTGTGATTAATATAAAATTGATTGCATAAATATCATCATATACGCAAGAACATTCAGAAGATTGAACAGATACTAAGCAAATAAAATTTTAAGACATCACAAACATCATGCATGCATGTAACTAATATAATAGGACAACAACCTGCAAGTATATTGATAACTTTCAGCTAGATCCATAGTTACATCGCTTCCACAGGAAGAGCTTACAATTCTACTACAGATGTCTTATAGGACAGAAAGATAGATAAGAGAAGCCTAGGAACACAAAGATATCATGCTCGGAATAGATTCCCTCTGCAAAATCCGCTTGATCCTCTTAATTCTCTCTGCATTCGTCTCTCTTCTTTTGGCCGGGTGACAATTATTTATCCACCCGCCATTGCAACTGCTAGTTCCTCTTGCGTTCTTCTTCAGCTGCTTTCGGCTTTTCTCTTGTTGTCTATGAGTTCTGCTTTCTATCTTCTGATGTATCTTCTCTTCGTCTGCACTTATGCATCCTCTTTCTTCAGCTATCTCTTGTTCCCCTGCAACCTCGATAGCTCTGTTACTCACCGTAGTTGCGGCTTGGTTGCGGATGCCATGTTGTTGTTCCGCAACCCAAAATCTGCTCTTTATTCAAAATTCAAAACAAGGCCCCCAACAAAGTATGATCAGTTCCCTATTCATCAGTCAAGATCCAAATTGTATTAGCTGCCTTCCTTCCTCTAGCACAAGTATGAAAAAATTTAGTATTATCATCCCCACATGCCAACCAGGTAGCCCTACTTTTCAGTCTCCATGGCTCCTCCTTCTCCATAAGGAGGGTGTTCCTTCTCCCTTCTAGATGAACCAGAGAGTCCTTTGCCTCTTGAGTCAAAAGACTCCCTCCATCCCCTTCATAAATCAAGCGAAGGTCTTCTTCCACCTGCTTTAATTCTTTATCCTCCCTCGTCCTCTTAGATACTGACCAATTCTTGATGACACCCTTCAGCCTCTTAATATTTTCTGCAAAATGGAAAGATGCATAACGTGAACTATCTAGATTAAAAGGAATCCACCTGGAGTGAACTAAGATCTTAAAGGAATCATCCTTGAGCCAAGTCTTGTTAAAATTTAAAGGGCTTGGAGGCTTTAGAGGCCCTTTTCTAAATTCCAGGAAAATGGGAAAGTGATCCGAAGCACCTCCACTCCCGATCCAATGCCTAATTTGAAAAATTCTGTCCACTATTTGTTCTACCACCAGGAAATGATCAAGCCTCTTCGCCAATCTACCTTCTCCACATATATTCTTCTTCTAGGTAGGTTTGAGCTTGATAGGATCAATGAATAATAAATTCATCTCCTCTGGTTTCTGAGTGAAATAACCTGTCAGAAAATCAACATGAGCTTGAGGCCCCCAGACCTCAGAATGTCCTAGTGAAAAATTGATATCCCCACCCAGAATGAACGAGTCCCCTCTTAGCAAAGGGTTACTAAGAAGAGAATCCCAGAAGGGGATCCTATTAAGATACAGGCCATAAATATTAAAAATGGTAAAATATTATCCTAACTCCAACGCCAAGAAATTAAAACCAAGAACCGAATCCATGCCCCAAGAATTCCAAGACTTAACATTTCTTTCATTCCACCCCACCACCAGCCTACTTGAATGACCTCTAACATCCAAAGTTTCAAAGAGCCACCGTGGTAGCCAAATTTTCAATCTTGCTTTGAAAAATTCTCCTACTCCTGAAGTCTCTTGTAATAGAATAATATATGGGTGTTCAAGAGTAATCACCCTCATGAATGCTGATATTTTATGGGTACTAGCTAAACCCTGAGAATTAAAGGGCATAATCTTCATCTACATCCCTTTTGTTGGGTTCGTACTACTCTAAGCGCCCGTTCAATAGATTTATGTTTCCCATCTTGAAGATCCAGTTTAGCCTTACACTGAGCCTTTGCCAAATAGGATTTCCTACCCCTTCCTTTTGAAGTCGGGTTCTTCCCCTTTCCCAAACCTCCAGAAGCTTTCTTTGCACTAGACCTTAGAAAGTACGCAGAATATGAGGAATATGATGGGGAAAGGTTAGGGTCCATCTCCGCTTCGATGGGATTGGGATCCAAAGTGAGCGGGAGACCCTCCATAGAAGCTACAGGAAAGACATGAAAGGAAGAGGATGTTCGAGGGAGACAGGAGGAAAGAGATAAGTTCTATAGACCCTGCACCCAATCCATACCCGAGATAGAAAAATTATTGAGAAATAATTTAATGGACGAAGAGTGGGGGATATAAGAAGAACCATGGAGGGAAGGCCCCAATAGATTCTGAACTTCTAGCATCTTGCCAACATCCACCACCGACTGAGAAGCCACAAATTCTTCCTCTTGATTGCTGGAATCCACCTCATCACTTACCGGATCACTGCCAGGTTCCTGAGGAAACGAAGGCTGAGGAAAAGGTAAGCCTAAACCTTCTGCTTCTGAGCCCTTCTCCTTATCACTCCTATGATAATGCCAACCATTTAATGTGCGAAAGGGAAGCCTGTAATATGAGGCTAGATGACCATAGGCATGACATCTTTGGCACCTAAACGACAAATTTTCGTAATCCAACACCTGCTTAATCACACAAGGTCCCCACCTGAGATTCATAGGGTCCCCACTTACCTTTGTTTAGTCTCTAGAAAGGAGAGGTCATCTTCAAGGAAGTTCCTGAGTATATTCCCAATGCTACGAAGGTGATCCTCAGTCCAGTAATGGAGAGGCAAACTAGGCAACATCACCTAGAGAGGAACCGAATCCATCCTCCTCCTACTAGCATCAAAAAGAGGATGTCAGGGCTTGAGGAGAGGAAGTGTGTGATCCAAAGCCCTGTTCTGATGCAACACCCACTACACATGACCTGCTTGCAAAAAATTGAAGGCGAACCACCCCCTCGTGAGAGTCACAACCTCCGGCACATAACCAAGAGCTTCCTTACAATTTTCTTCTGCCCACAGTACCACAGATTTAAGAGAAAAATACCTCCCCATAGACCTACCCACCAAATTCCTGTTAGTCATCTGGAGCACCTGCACCCAACCTATATCTTCCCTCAACACGTAATTATAGTCCACCTTCTTTGATTTCATCCAACTTTTCTGACTGCGCTTTCTAGAACCCCTCCTGGGATCTTTCCCTTTCGCTTCACTGCTAAGGCCTGAGCCCTTACCCCCTTCACCACTAGGGATAGGGTAGCCTCGTTGCTCAATACTACCAATATGGCTGGCCAATGATCCCAGTTCCCCCTCCCCGAACGACCCACCTCCCAAATCACTCCCTAGTAGAAAGAAATGATCTAGGGCCCCTATCTGACCTATACCAGACCCTCCATCAGCCTCCACTCCCTGAACACTTGCAAAGATGATTGAAGGGGACCCATACCTTTCCGACCATGGGAAAAATGCCTCCATATCACTCCATCGTTGCAATCCCTGCAAATTATACACATTCCCCGTGATCCAAGATTCCCGCTCTCTGCCATTCAAATCACCACCTTTCAAATCTCCCTCACCGCCATTCATTTCCCTGCGCCAGTCCGAAACAAAGAAACTTATTGCAATTTCTCTCCTCTTCTGACCTCCAAAATATCATGATATATATATATATATATATATATATATATATATATATATATATATATATATATATATTTTACAGAGTACTGACAAAAAATTCGTCAACGCATTTTTTCTCTGTTTTGATAATGTGTTTCCAGTTAATCTATCAGCCTTGTGTTACACAGTAATTTGTCACCGTCCCTGCAATTCCCATCTCGCCCATTGGAGGGTCGTTTCTATGACCAATAAGTAGTGTCATGCCTTGCAAATACCATCATTTCATCCCTTTCCATGAGGACAACATTCCTTCTGTTGATCATTTCCTGAGCAGACCCCTAAAAACACTTGTTTTTGCATTGGCGCTGGTAGCCCGTTATGTACTCGCGCCAATGGGGGAAAATTAACACTGAGCCCGCGCCAATTGGCGCTCTGTCCCAGTGTTGTACCCGCGCCACTCTGTTTATGGAAATTTTTTTAAAAAAAGAGGCGAAGTTTCGATTACAACAACTTCGTGGATGAGTCATCAGGAGTGGTTTCGCCTGGATAACCACGGCCTTCCTCCTTTGGCCTCTTGTTTCAACCATATGGGAAACCTCCCAAAGGATAAGGCCTCCCTTCCACTATTGTAGGGATCCCAACCTCCTCCTCTCCTCTATAAATATAGCCTTCATCCATTGATGAAGGGGCTGAATGGCTGAATGGCTGAATAGCTAGTCTTCAAGTTCCCAAATTCCCAAGAGCCTTATGCTGCAAGAGCCTCCATAACTCCCTTAAGGCCAATTCCAAGCAAGGAGACTATTGTCAAGATCCGAATAGAGAGGTTTGTCCCATCCTTGATAGGCTTTTCGAGACGTGTTCTGCTGGCGACCCTCCGAAGGAGAATTCAGCGTCAGAACTATGGTTGTATTCTTTCTTTGATTGATTAATAATAAACGACTATTGGTTATGGTTCCACTCTTGTTGTTGTTTATAATGATGAGTTATGTCCTTTCTGACTGAAATATAGTTGCATCTACTGGGTTTTACGCTTGCGTTTTTTTTCTTCTTCTTGCATGTGCAGGTGTCCATCACGGAGATCGTGGGGATCGTGATTTGCCAGGGCTAAGGAACGGGAGTGCTACCTCTTCTACAAGCAACAGCGTTGGATTCCAGGTAAGCCTTCATCGCTAGTTGGTTTATTTGCAATTAGGAACCTGCACTATAGCGTGAACGATTATTGCTAGACCTGGTCTGGGCTAGTAGGGATCGCCTCTGTCTGCAGAGGGGATTTACCTCCACAAAAAATTGGCGACTCCACTGGGAACCGTTATCTTGTTGCTGTTTGCTTTATAAACTATAGACGGAGCCTGAAGTTAGCCAGATAACCTTCGAAACGCTATTGCTCTACATTAGCGAAGTAGATCAAAGCTGCTTCAGTCAATCTCTGGTTTAGTTTATGAACTGAACACTTGGAGTATTGTCTTGTATTTTCGGTTGTTTCTCGATTCTGCTTGCTTGATCGGCTCTTTTTGTGTTTGGATTTTGGTTCAGCCCCCAGAGGATCAGATCTGACTTCTGTGTTTCCGATTTTTCATCCTTTCATGGTTGGCTTGATTGGCGCGGTTTCCACCCTGACAGTCGCGCCAATTGGCGCGGGTTGCCAGTTCATCACTCGCGCCATCCCCTGTCTGGCGCGGATTACAGCCAGACAGTCGCGCCATCTCCTGTAGGTGCTAGGGTTTACCCTTGTTCAGAAGTTTCTTTTGGTCAGTACTTTGCTTCTGGGTTTGTTTTAGATTCTACTTGAAGTGGTGAGTCTATTCTTGGTTGGGAGGAATTCTTTGTTTTTTCCTTTTCAGGCGTTGGCGCTTGTTGTCAGTTAGCAACCCGCACCAATTGGGCATTGGCGCTAGTTGTCAGTGAGAAAGTCGCGCCAGTTGGCGCTAGTTGTCAATGACAAAGTCAAGCCAATTTCAGGGTGTGTGAAAATTGAGATTTTTTCCCTAAATCCTTCACCAGTGTGTCTTTTCCTTCCGGTATTTCCTCTATATGAGCATAGATTACAGTGCTCATTGTTTGGAATGTCTTCTTTCCATGATTTCTTGATGTAAAAGGGAATGAATGCCTTGTTTTGATCTCTTGCTTTGGAAGTCCTCTTTTTGTTTGACCTCATATGTCTTGTCACTTTTTGAGGGATTTCGTTACAAAGTGTTTGAAACAACGATTGCATTCTTAGTGTTTGTTTACATCTCTTTTGCATTCATCCTTCTTTAAGAAGATTTGCGTTTATTTAGTTTTCTCCTCAAAGTGTTCTTTTTGTTAAAATGCATTAGATCACATTGCATTGAAGAGTATTTTGAGATTTATCATTGGACTTAGATCGCATTGTTTAATGATTGAAAGCTAAAAATCGCTTTGAGTGCATTATCTTTCATTGAAAGCATGCATTAAGTAGATTCTCATTTCATTGAAAAATGCATTGAGTGCATTCTTATTATTTGAAAAGGAAAAAGGAAATTTTTCATAGATTACAATTGCATAGTTTTCGAAAAAGAGGATTTTGCATAGATTACATTGCATTATTTGCATCGTTGAATGTTTGAAATTACTTTTGGATAGTGAAAGTCATCTAGTTTGGAAAAGATTTCGTTTGCAGTGTTGTTTTATGTCACATCATTGTTTGAAGCTCTTCCCTTAAATAGATAGCATTCATCGAATTGAAAGATTTCTTTTCTCATATAGTTGCATACAGGAGATTTTCATATGACATCCGGTAGGGCCTTGAAACCAAGACATAATTGAAGATAAACCATAAAATTTACTCAATTTACCTAAGGAAGCATTGAAACATTAATGCACATTTAGAGGTCTAGGCTAGAGACGTGTTCCGGCGTCTTAAAACCTAGTAGCTGTCGTTCACCTCTTGGCTTTAGATAGCGCTAGTACGGACTTGTGCTCCCCATATCGTCGCGTATATAAAGGGAGACCCCACTAGGTTTCAATCCTTTATCCATAGGAAGCCAAGTCTTCTGCCCTATACCCGTGATACACCGGACACAACATTCAGGGAGATTGCCTGCCTGTACATTAAGTCCTTGGTTGATTTCTCTTTCATTTTGAAACCAAGGTGTATATTGCAGTTCACGGTTATTTGGTACACCCTTTGCCTAGTATTCCTGAGTAGTCATTTGATCTTTTCTGACTCTTTAAATTTGAAAGGATCACCAAGCGCTTGTCCTTTCACGCTTGCTTCAAAACTGAAAGAGATAGAGTCACCTTTTATCCCTTTCTCGACTCTTAAAATATGAAATAGTAGAGTTTTATTTCAATGTTTTAAAAATTATCTGCCCACGAAATATTCCTGGTTAGAATTAGTTTCCTTAGGGTGTTGTTTTGAAGATCATTTCTAATGGAAACTTTTCCAGAGTTCACCAACCAAGGAATCCCCTCCGATGGGAATCCTGGTCCTTTTCCTCCTTTTGGAAATGTTGGTGCTCCTTATATGGCAACGTTGTCCCTTCCTGGGTTAATTGTTGGGTTGCTTGTTTGGTTGTTTTCAACCTCTATGGTCCCGAATGTCCCAGCTACTGGTCAATCAGTTCCTCCGCCTGAACAACATCATGTTGATTCCAAGGTGGACCTCTCCCCTTCTTCGCCTGTTTCTGCGTCCTCCTCTTCTACTTCACCTGGTGAAAGTCTGGATTCAAGTAACCAGGTGGCTAAGAAGAAGAAGAAGAAGAAAAAGAAGAAGAAGTCCGATAAAAGAGAGGCTAAAGCTGCTAGTACTGTTTCTCAAACAACGATGCCTCATCTTGATAAACCTCCCAACCCTCCATGAAAAGTCAAGTTCCCTTGCATGTTGTGCACGGGAGAACATCTTCTTCGAGACTACCTAGGCATTCCCAAGGTCCTCAAAGAATGGTCCGACGGTCGCCCACCGTTGCCGTTGGCCTCCGGGAGTCAGGTTGGGGGCACGTCTTCAAATGGTGCTGATAAGACTCCTAAGAAACAGGGTAAGCTCACCAATCCCTGTAAGTTGTGTGAAGGGAACCATGCAATTCACCTTTGTCCATATATGGATAAAGCCAAAAGAGTCTTGGACAACACAACTGCTTCTGCACTGCGCCTTCCGCCTGGTTACCATAAGCTGTATTTGTGTCCTCCACTAGCTGATGCCACAATTGGTCAGGAGTCATATTTGATCGATCCCACTCCCCCGGAAATTAAAATTCAAGAATCCATCCCCGACCAACCATTGGTCGTGGGATCGGTTGAGCTGGCTCCGTCCACGGTACGTTAGGTCCTTTCCGTTGAGAGTGGATCTCACACCCCTCATGTCCTTCTAGATTCTTCAGATTCTTCAGACTTGGAGAAAGATTCTCCTATCCCCGTCCCTCAAGAAGAAGCTCCTTCACCTCCCGTGATGGAGGTCTCGAAGGTTACCCCTCCCACCTTCGAGATGGAGGTCATGGAGACCGCTCCTTCTTCCGTAACATAAGGGGAAGACCTTCGCAGTTCGATGGTAGCCCCTCCGAGTAGTCTGGTCGCTTCCTTTGATTGGAATCGATTTGCAAGATAATGCCTCCCGTCTTATGTGCCTTTCGAGATCACGGTACAGGCTTTTGGTCTGGTTGTACCCATCACCATTATAGACGACGACACCTCTGTTAGTGTTCTATCTTCGACTACCTGGAAAGCTTTTGGCTCGCCGCCGCTTGCACCTGTTACGCAGAATCTGTTGGCATTTAACAGAAGAACTAGTCAACCCTTAGGGATCCTTCCAAGGTTACTTGTTACTCTGGGAGGTAAAACCGTCCACATGGATATGATGGTTTTTCCAGGCCCCTTGGATTTCAATCTGCTTTTGGGGCGTGATTACACCTATGCCATGGGAGCGCTTGTCTCATCCCTTTTTCGTGTGGTCTATTTTCCACATGAAGGACGAATTGTGACCATTGATCAGCTTTCATTCTTTGGTCCTAAAGTGGAAGCTGGTCCACCATCACCCCTTCCGGTTCTTTTTCCACCCGTTGTATCTGCCCCACTGCAGGTCAACTATGTGGCTACCTACCCCATGCCTGTACCCAGTGATAGTGCCATTGTGCATCAGGTGCTGGGGGCATTGGGTCCTGACTTCTAGGATGTTTTCCTTCCATCGGGAGTGGAAATCTTGGAAGCGATGACTTCTTGTTCATTATGATGAGGTTGGCGGAGCATAGTTCTTTTCATTGTGTCAAGCTCCTTAAAAAATGAAACAAGTAGCTGGTCGGAGCATAGTTATTTTCCTTGTGTCAAGCTCCTTAAAAAATGAAACAAGCAGCTGGTTGAAGCATAGTTCTTTTCCTTGTGTCAAGCTCCTTAAAAAATGAAACAAGCAGCTGGTCGAAGCACAGTTCGTTTTCTTGTGTCAAGATCCTTAAAAAATGAAACAAGGTCCTCGGAGCATGGTTCTTGTCTTGTGTCCAAGCTCCTTAAAAAATGAAACAAGGTTGTCGGAGCAGAGTTCCTTGTCTTGTGCCAAGCTCCTTAAAACATGAAACAAGGTGTTCTGAGGACAGTTCTTTTAATGTGTCAATCTCGTTAAAACAATGAAACACGTTCCCGTTCAATTCGAGTCTCTGATAAGATCTCGTAAAATTCCAGTCGAGTCTTCCTCGATCTCGTTCTTGAACCTTAACTCCATTTGCCTTTCATATGGACTGAAGCTTGGGGGGCATGTACCTCGAATTGAGTCACCATGCTGGGGGCATGCTTACTTTTTCAAGATTTTGTAAAAATGAAACCGGTTTCAAGCATAGTTTATCTTTGTTTCAAGCTTGTGTAAAAATGAAACCAACTTCAAGCAGAGTTTCCTGATTTCAAGCTTGTGTAAAAATGAAACCATTCCCATTTTACCTCTTGTGATTGCCATTTTATTAGCCTATTTTTGCCAGATGAGCCTTGGTTTTCTCATTCCATCGTCATTATCTGCTTGGCCGATCATATGCCTTCACTTGGTTTTTTTACCCGTTCGTGAGGAACCGCTGCGATGAGTGGTCTTGTTAGCCAACCTCTTAACCTTTACTTGTTCTGAGCAGTTCCACCATTACCGGAACCAGTTGCTACCCTTAATACCAATCGTTCCTCCAGGAGGAGTCATCTTTCAGCTCTTTTCTGACTCTCTAAACATGAAAAGATTGTCGAGTCCCTTGTCGTTTCGATCTTGTTAAAGTGGCCACAAAACAACATCTACCCAGTATACGTTTACCCCTTTTTCGGGCTGGGATAGATTATTTATGAAAAAGGAATACCCTAGCCTATTGCGACTAGGAGGTTTTCTCAGACATAGTTTTCTACCTTTTCGGATCTGAGGAACTATTTACAAAAAGGGACCGTTGGAGTTTACTTTTCTGATGTCTTTTCAAACTCTCTAAACATGAAAAGACACCGAGTTCTTCCTTTGTCAGACTCGTTAAACCTTGATGACATTGGATTCAGTCGCAATGACGTTATTCGAGTCACTCCTTCCTAGGGCTCGTTAAATGTACTAGGTTGGGTTTGTCTGAAGGATGAACTTATATGACAAGCATATGGTATCCTCTTCAAGCTTGTGTAAAAATAAAGAGGTACTCACCGAAATGGTGGGGAAAATGGAACCAACATCATTGTCGTGTCGGCAGTATGTCGCTCTTGAACATGGCACTTGTCTGCACTCGTGTCGGGTTGGGGACATCTCATCTCGTTTTCACTTGCCTCCGTGGGTTTGGGTGATCCTTTTGACCGCTCATCTAATCTTTGCCTTGTCCCCTTGACCTCTGATCCATTGATGTCAAATACTGCCAAGCTCACTGTCGTGCCGTTTATATGTTCAAGAGAAGTTGACCTCTGCAAGTACCAACCTTCCTTTGATTCTCATCTGATCCTGATTCACAAAGACATTATGTTCCTCTGTCTCATGTCGATGATGTGGGAAACACTATGGCCCACCTTCGATCAAGGTCACTTCCTGTTGACTTCAACTCATTATCCAGGAATCTGATCTAGAGACTCCCTTCTGGTACCTTGGAGCCTGCATGCCTCAATGGAAGGTTCTTCGCATTCGACGTGAGGTTTTCATCATTGGCCTCCGATCAAGTGATTCTGTGGGTATTTGACATCAGCTCACTGTTCACATGCTGTAGATTGTACCTGTAGTACCTTGAGGACCATTGGCATTAATGGTGGTACCTCTCACGTCTGTTAACAGCTTTCATCATTGGCTGGTAATCAGATGATGTTCTTGCATATTCGACTTCAGCTCACATATTCGCATGCTTGAACTTGTACTTTGTTCAGGTCGAGATGGAGCGCAAGACCCTGGATTTCTGTCTGTGATAATCCAGGCTGCGATTTTGTGGATTATTATGATTAGTTACATGACTCAATGATTGGATGGCTGCGACCATACCTGAGTCTATTTTTTTGATCCTCACTGGATGGATGTGTCCATGCCTTGGATCTGGATTATTGTATACTCTGTTATGGATGGCTGCGCTCATACCACATATATATCATGTATCTGAGATATCAGTTGTATTTCTCTACGCAGGTTTTCTGACGGCGGTGTTTTCAGTTGGACACGTTCTCGTAAAGAATTTCAGCCCTCTCTCTCTTTTAGGCCTCATGATTTAGGGGGCATCTATTACACAGTAATTTTTCACCATCCCTGCAATCCCCATCTCGTCCATTGGAGGGTCGTTTCTGTGACCAATAATCAGTGTCATGCCTTGCAAATACCATCATTGCATCCCTTTCCATGAGGAAAACATTTCTTCTATTGATCATTTCATGAGCAGACCCCTAAAAACACCTGTTCTTGCCTTGGCGCTGGTAGCCCGTTATGTACTCGCGCCAATGGGGGAAAATTAACACTGAGCCCGTGCCAATTGGTGCTCTGTCCCAGTTAAGCACCCGCACCAATCTGATTTTGGAAAGTTTTTTAAAAAAGAGGCGAAGTTTCGATTACAACAACTTCGTGGATGAGTCATCAGGAGTGGTTTCGCCTGAATAACCACAACCTTCCTCCTTTGGCCTCTTGTTTCCACCTTATGGGGAACCTCCCAAGGGATAAGGCCTCCCTTCCACTATTGTAGGGATCCCAAACTCCTCCTTTCATCTATAAATATAGCCTTCATCCATTGATGAAGGGGTTGAATGGCTGAATGGCTGAATGGCTAGTCTTCAAGTTCCCAAATTCCCAAGAGCCTTATGCTGCAAGAGCCTCCATAACTCCCTTAAGGCCAAATCCAAGCAAGGAGACTACTGTAAAGATCCGAAGAGAGAGGTTTGTCCCATCCTTGACAGGCTTTTCGAGACATGTTCTGTTGGCGACCCTCCGAAGGAGAATTCAGCGTCAGAACTATGGTTGTATTCTTTCTTTGATTGATTAATAATAAACGACTATTGGTTATGGTTCCACTCTTGTTGTTGTTTATAATGATGAGTTATGTCCTTTCTGACTGACATATAGTTGCATCTACTGGGTTTTATGCTTGCGTTTGTTTTGTTTCTCGCATGTGCAGGTGTCCATCACGGAGATCGTGGGAATCGTGATCTGCCAGGGCTAAGGAACGGGAGTGCTACCTCTTCTACAAGCAACAACGTTGGATTCCAGGTAAGCCTTCATCGCTAGTTGGTTTATTTGCAATTAGGAACCTACACTATAGCGTGAACGATTGTTGCTAGACCTGGTCTGGGCTAGTAGGGATCGCCTCTATTCGCAGAGGGGATTTACCTCCACAACAATATGAATTTGCTTGATTTTTGGCAAACACTCACATATTATTTGTTAGCGTTTTTTACAATTTTCATCTCCACAATAGATACCTAGTTAATCTTTCAGTTCCTGAGTACTGTGCGTATTAAGGTTGTGATAAGGAGGTTGACTACGATAAATATCTCTAGACACCATTTTGTCACAATAGATATCAGTTTTGGTCAAATCAAATCCATTATCCCTAGGAAGCTTCAATTAGTCAAAGACATGTAAAGAATACAAGTGGCACTAAATCAATATCAAGGGGATTATCTCTAGATTTTGATGACAAAAAGTCAACATTCAAATGGAAAATATGCCAAATTATGTTTTTTTTTTTCACTTGAACGAACTCCATTTTTAAGACTGGTTTTTCCTGTAAAATAAAGTAACTTCAGGAACATTTTCTGAACAGAAGGAAACAAAATTTTCAAATATGAAGGAGGATTTTGTCAAGAACAAACTCATTTACAAAAACCACTTTCATGTTTTCACAACTATCATGGTTTGGGAGATGCAAAGGCATATTTTGACCTTATTTGTCAGGAATTCGCCAGAAAAATATCATAAACAGTTGTTGATGTGCCACCTCATCAATTTGACTTGGGGATAAGATCTTACCATCTCCTTGATAATTTCAAACAAAAAAATAAAGATATATGAGGAGGTTTTTAGATCCATTTCTTTTGTATATTTATAATCTTTTTGATATTTTTGATATTTTGTAATTAATGTTTCCCAAAAATTTATGGTTTCACTTGTAGTAAAGTTTTCTATAAAGTTGTGAACAAAAATAGACCAAGGGTTTGTTTTTTTATTGGAAAAGAATGTGTATGTAAATTAGTTTTTCGTTATTAATCTAAGTTTCCTAAGATCAAAAGCATTTTAATATTTCATACCATAGACTCGTGTTGCAACACTTTCTAGTCAATCTCTTAGTACATGTGTTCTTTACTTTGTTTATCATGATTTGTCCTTCCTCGCTATTTGAATGAGTTTTTATGATATAAAATTCATCTTCTGATGCTTTACTCATTACATTCAAATGTACATCTTTTTCTTCTGATATTACTACAAAAACCACTTTGATAAGTGCTCCATTTTAATTGAAATGTTATATTTCCTTCCCACCATGCTACAAAAATTTGATGTTTAAGATTTTTTTTTTTTATCAAGCCTCTGTTGTGTTGATTTTTCATAAACCACTATTTAGGAAACACCTAGACTGATACTTTTTCTGACTCCATGCCCAATGGGTTTTTCCCTTGTTCTCCAACCAAATTTTTAGTTATGTTACTTAAGATATGGCCAATTAGTATATGAATGACCTGTTGCTGTAGTGAGCTTGAGTAGCAGAGTCAAAGATAGATCCCTCTCTAGGTTAGAAGGGCTAACTTATAATCCCAAAGTGGTTAGAGGTTACCTCATTTATTTCCCTCCGCAACCAAGGTAATTTTTGAGTGATAACACAATAAACATGAACATATCCTTTGTTTACAAGATTAAACCTATCTCAACCCTTGGAAATAGAATTAAAAAAGTAACAAAGTTCGTTGATATATTACAATCATGATCAGATCCCAAGGATAGTGTTGGCTAATAAAAAAATATAAGCAATTTTTAAATATGTCTTATTCAATCTCCTTCATAGGAATGAGATTGAAAATCTCTATCCGTTGATGAGACTCTCCAACTCCTTGTGTATGAGGAGAGATTTGACCAGATTGTTGACCAAGACTTTGTGCTTCTTCTTAATGACTTAGGTGTGAATGGAGTAAAATGAAAACATTTTAGGTCTCCCATTTATAAAACCCATGTGCCTGATTTGCACCAAGATAACTAGAAATATGACAACATATAACATAGGATCTTAAACTATACTTTGTTAGCAAGAACTGAACTATGTGAGCATGGGCTCTTCACCTAACACAAGAACCATTTCTCAACATTGAAAATCATTACAAAAATATCAATTAAACCTTCTTAAAGCATTGAAAACAAAGGAAATACATAAATTAATTAACATTTTATCTTAACATGCTTATGGTTGCAAACTTAGTATATTAGTCCATAAATATGCAAATTGAGGATGATAATGGAAGGAATTGGATATAGATATAGGCAATAATATAGAAAAAAGGTGGGTGAAACCATGTTAAAACAAAGGTCCAACACTCCTCCACACCGACCATTTGCATGTCCTCCTGTAAACGAAACCTCTAAGTGAAAGCCAAAATTTAGTCAAAATTTTTGGACTGCAACTTTCTACTAAATATCTACAACTTTGACCAAAATTTTCAAGCTCCTTTGTCCTCTGTTTTTGGCCTCTTTAAATCTCGTCTTCAATACCTTGTTATGAACAACATAAACTTGGCTTGTAGGCAGCATTCCTTAACCATATTTTGTGATTTTATGTTCTTACCAATTAGATTATCATTCTTATGTTGTAGTTTAGAACTGTGTGATTTTAACCTCTCATTCTCCTCTTTAATGTGTCTGTCAAGGAAAACATTCTCTTGAATTTATCTCTCTAGTCTTTTAATTACTCTATTATTTTTCTTTAATGTGGAATGAATGACTTAATTAGTTGTCTTTTGTTTATTAGTGTAATAAGCATAATTTATTTCTACTATAGGGGGTTCAAACTCAAGCTGAGAAATAATTTCTTCCTTCATTTCTACTATAGGGGTTTCAAACTTAAATTAAGAAGAAAATTTCACAGAACTGAACTCTTCAAACCTTGGGGATTTAATTTTTTCCTTATCTAAGGCACCATGAGTGTTCAATATTTCCCCTTCTCCCCTTTGATCCCAATCCTAATTGATGATTGTTTGGTGTTATAAATCATTTTTGGGAGTAGGACGATGTTGACCAACTATTAATCATTTTCCATACTGCATGTAACTTGTCGATTAGTAACAAGGGTTTGAGATATAAGGGTTTTTATTATACTCTCACTGACCTTCATTTTTATTGACCTCCTGGGGTATGAGGAAAGGAAATGTTCTAGTTCACTACCCTTTACAACTCTTCCTAAACCCTTTATCTCAAGGCCATGTTTAATGCCTTGTTCTTTAGGTACTACATTGGCTGAAGTAAACCTATTTCATCCAAGAATTCAACCCAAATATCATTCCTAATACTTAATTCATCTTCAATTAATCGTTTAATAATGTTGTAATGGTAAGTTTGGTATAAGAGTTTTTAGGGGTCTTTTGGGCTTTCTATGACATCTTCTGCAGACTCTTCCATAGAAAGTAGGGAAAATTATTTTTCCGATCTAGAGCAAAGTGACACAACAACCTGATATGATATAAAAAGGTGATTGCATAGATTTATGAAGGAAAAATAAAATATTGCATCATTCATCCCTGATCCAAGAACGAGGCACCCCTTTTTCCTAATCAATGTCTTGATCTTTAGGCTTGAGAAATTGTTTCCCCAACTGCTTGTTAATGGCCTTGCTTTTGAACAATTTTACTCCTTCAAGTGATAACCTAGTCGTTCAAGCAATGATTTTTTCATTCACTATCATGATAAGGTTCCCAACATGCGATACCTTACCATAAAATATTTTTGCAAATTGGAAAACAATTTCATCATAAAACCATTGAAATTTTGCAAAGAAAGCATGCCATCCTTCTGCCACACTCCCCTGATTGCATGAAGTATACTTAGGGTATTTTTCTAATTCCTCAATGGATGTTGGTTAATGGTGGTCATTCTTTGGTTTCCACATGATTCCTCAAAGAGCCTAACAAAAATTGAGTAGAGGTTGTTAGCACAGTTATTTTCTAAGTCACGATTCCATTCCATAGTTTTATTTTTAGGACCAAAGTTCAAAAAATTTAATTTAATTTTTTTTTTGGGTGCTATCGGAATTTTCAGAAGCACCCATTTTTTTAGCCTTTCGAACAGCCTGCTATTTCTTGTTTTTGTCTTTTTATTTTTATTTTGATGTTGTCGAAATTTTCGGAAGCATACTCTATTTTTTAAAATAAAACGAAAAAGCACATCCGCTTTAGTTATATGACATGTTGTAGGGTTAATACACATCAAATATTTTTAAATCCATTAGGATCTAATGATAGGTGTCGTATTACGGTTAGTTAGCTAAGGTCAAGTCGTTGTATACGTTGAGTCACATGTGTCATCCACAGTTAATAATTGAACCGCTACCTGTCATGCCTGTATACGCCAGGTCAGTTATCATATGTTGAGGTACATTTTTTGTAAATCAGAGGGATCATGGTGATCACACCACACCCCATAACCATTTGGATGGCTGCACAACAGTGTTGTTGGAAATTTTGGCCAATCAACAACATGGTTTGCTGAGGTGACTGCAAGTCATAAAAATACTTTCCATAAGCCATCTGGAGCTCCCATACAAAAAACACAACCAACTGAAGGTGGTGATGGTGCCAGTCACATGGTGCACATCATGATCATGAATATTTTTAATGATGGAGGGTGATTTACATGGGGTGGTGAACCAAGATTTAGCTTTAAAACCACCTAAAAAACATGAATGCTATCATTTGAAGTTTGAGGTGTTGGATTCGAATTTTCTGAGAGTTATAGTTGGAGAGTATAGATTTCAAAAGAGATTCTAGAGAAGAATACATGCCACACCTGTAAGGTACAAATCTTCCTATTATACCACCTATCATTTGTAGGAGACATAGTCATTTATTTTTCTGAAGATGACTAAAACAAGTGGTAAGATAAATCAAATAGAGCCATAGGGTCCAGATTTGGTTGATGCTAATTCGAGGGTAAGAACTCTGTTTATGCAGTCAGGATGGTATCCTCTTTGTACCAGGTTGGGTAGCACTCATTCAGGGGTTTCTAAAGATTTTTCTAACTCTTTTAATGGACATGAGGCTACAGTTTATGGCCTCTCTTTGAAGGTTTCTGAGGACTCCATTTCTGAAGCCTTTAACCTTCTACAAGAAGGAGAAAGGTGGTTCAAGGGACAAGTTATTACATGAGGTGATCTCAATAGCTTCCTCAAGGATGCTCACAAATATCTAAACTAGGAAAAAGGAATCCCACGCAGCTACCTTAAGAATGACTAGGCAGAGGCAATTAAGCTTATCAAGATATACCTCACATGTGAAAGGAGGTATACAATAGTATTCCTCTATCACATGAGGTTTCTTTTTCATATTGCAGGGATGAATACATTGAATTTGCCATTTTTCTTGTTGAAAATCCTGACCAAGATGTCAACAAGGGTTCAAACCCTTAATGATGTTTCTGAGTATAGCTTATAATGTTATCGCTCATTAAGTTGTGAAACATTTCTTGATAGGGTCATACAGGTCACTCACCAAATGGCTAAGGTCTCCTAAGCCATTTTAATGTGGTATAGGATTTTTTTTGCATTTTTTAAGCCTATCCTAAGTTTTATGATCACCTCCATTTATGCCATTTCAGTCAAATCAGTCCCATATCATGCCAGTTTTCATTCCCCATACAGTCAAACAAAAAAGGGCACACCTGTCAGTTTTTCATATTTTCATAGCATTTTACACAGGAAAACAACATATTTCGCTACGAAATTGCCTAATAGTTTCGTAGTGAATCTGTCAAAAGCCTAACTGTTTTCGCTATGAAAATTAATTTTCTAACCTGGCTTGTCAGAGTTGTATGAGGTGTTATTTTCTAATTAGAGTAGTAAAGGTAGAGGTCATTCAAGGTTGTTATGGTAAAATTCAAATGTACATAGCCATGTTTGATGTCATCATTACCCTTTTTGCTTGCATGTGTTATGATTGAAGCTCGAGCTGTCAGTTAAATATTTAAACCTCACCTCAATTATCTTTTTGTCATATTGTGGTTTATCCTTGCATGTGAGTCGATCCCTGGAGAGTTGCTTCATCGAGCCAAGCAAGTTGTTATCAAATTCGAATTCTGTAGGTGTCATTAGCAAGCGAGGAAGTGCAGACTATAAATCATCAATGGCTACAAGAAAGAAAACAAATAAGGGTGGCCATTGTCACAGGTATGAGCCCATGGATATGAAATTACTCAATGAAGACCTACTGCTATGGAGGTTTTCAAAAGGACTGGCTAATTGCAATTCTACCAGAGGTTACAGGGCTTTCATTTACAGGTTTCAAATGATTTTGCCATGTGCTTCATAGGAACATCATCAAAGGTTCGAATTCTGAACCTTATAGTGACACCAAAGAGCATATCATCAGCTAAAAGAATCCCTAGAGGTGGTGAACAATGGTTTAAAGGTATCAAATTGACAATGCAGGATTTCAAAGAGTTTATGAAGAAATAACACTATTAAGTTGATTTGAAAAATGCTATCCCTAGGAGTTTTATGAAGGAGAATTATGAAAAGATGTTGATGATAATTCAAAAATATTTTACCCGTGAAGGAAGGTTTCACATGGTCTACTCATACCATCTCAAACTTCTTCTGCATTTTGTAGGTAAGAGGTCACTTGAATTGCCTTTCTATTTATACAAAAGTCTAGGGAAAATGTTAGATAAGGTTCAAATTAAGGCAGAGGGCAATGAGACATCTCTTTTTCATCATGGTCTAATCAAGTTGTTAGTGTTGGAAGAATTGAGAAGGTTAGACAGAGATTGGATTTATTTCTTATTCATTAGTGGTTATGAAATTGATATGGTCACTCCAAAGAAATCCTCAAAACCTAGAACTACTTCATAACCAGCTGTGGAAAAAGAAGTTGAAGAAGAAAATAGATCATCTCCTGCAGAACCAACAAACATGGGAACAAAACCTTTGCAAGAGACTGACACACCTCAAGCATCACCTGCAAAACAGAAGTATACAGTCAACAAACAAGGTAGCAAGAGAGTCACTGGAAGCCAGACATTGGCTAAAGGAAATCTGGAGGATATAATTCATGCAATTGACATTGAAAGGCACCCATTGTGCAAGCTGAAGACATTGAAGATGGTGGAAGAAAGCTAAAGAAAGGTAAGACTGCTAAGAAACTAGATTTTGCAGGTGATGACGCTGGTTTTATATTTCAGCCAAGGAAGCCAATGACCAGACATGCAAAGAAGGTCATGGAAAGAAAAGAGACTGAGAAAATCTATGAAGCTGCTCAACCAAAAAGCATCATAGATTTGTCTCCATCAGCAAAGGAGGAAGTGGTTATCAGGCAGAGAAAGGGCAAAGAGAAAATCATTGAAAAATTAGAAATAGAAACCCTCAAAGAGAATTTGAAGGAATCAGGTAAAGAGATATTAGTTTTAAATATAAAAGCAAATAAGCATAGAGCCGAGAAGTTTCAATTTGAACAGATGAGGAAAATATGGTTGGAGCAAGTCACAAGTGTTTCAAAAACTTTGGACAATGCAGAAATGTTGCTGAAACGGACTTAGCCATTAAGAGGGGAGGTCAAACACAATAATAGTATGAAATTGAACTTACAATCCAAAAACAGAGCATTAAAATATCAAGTGGAATATCTCTAGGAGCAGCTGGATTTGATTCAAATGGAGTTAGAAAACAAAGGGCTGAAGATGAGAGTGGTAGAAGAACCCATCAACCAATTAATTGTGAAGGAAGAAGAAACACCAAAATAATGAAAAATTGAGTTGGAATATGTTTGATGAGGTTCATAACCTACAAAGAACCTAAATTTTACCTCTGGAGATCAATTTTTGAAGGCAGTCTTAGATTCAACAAATTCTAGTTTTTTGGACAGTTTCGTAGCGTGCTTCAGGCTTGAAGCCAGAAAAACGCTACGGAAATTTTTGAAGGTGCATTTTTTCCTTAGAATTCAGTTTTTTCAAGTATTATGGAGGGAAATTGATTTTTTTAAAGATGTATTGGAATAGTAAAGGTGTTTGAACAACAAAGGTGGCAAGGAGATAGGTGAAAAAGCAAGTTTTCATACACTACGGAAACTCACTACGAAACTGCCTAAACTACCCTGTTTCGTAGCGAGGAGCTTTTTGAAGATTTTTGAGCATTCCAACAACACATTAGCCAGCAAGAGACCTCAAGCATTTCAGTGGGTCATCTCAACAGAGATTCATTACTCAAAATAGGTGTCAAACATCCAGCTCAACATGTAGAATAATGATTAAAGTGAAGGTTACCCAGCCCTAAAAAGTAGGATTGCGTTCCACAGATTTAGGGATGTTTTAAATATGTAAAGTGACGATGAATTGTCCCTCAAACATGTGATATCTATCATGTAACTATTTCACTGTTATAAAAATTGAATGTAATAAATAGGAGATAGAGTCCTATTAGGAATTTGATTTCTTAAAGGATAACTGTCCTTTTTTTGTTTCAAGTAAGTAGTTTCAATTATGATAGGTGTCAGAGTTAGAATTTGAAGATATAGCAAGCTGGGCAGAAAATTTACATTGTAAGAATGTCTATTTATAGAATGAACATCGAAGATAAAAGGGTTGGAGAATATTGTACCAAATTGCTGCTTGTATGTTTTTTCCATTATCAGTAATATACAGTGACATTCTACTTCCAAACTTGAGATTCTTATGAGGTGTTTGATGTGTTGTTGCTATGTATATTTATGTCTAATTACTTGCAGTGGATTTTATCTCTAATTACTTAGAATTCATACTATTATGCTCTGACTTCCTTTAGGGGTGAAATTACTGTGTTTTCCTTATGTTGTGTGTATGAATATTCTTTATTAAATACCTCTATCTGCCTCATCTCCCATGTGAAGAACCACTGTCACTAAGAGTACTGATGTTGACTCCATATCCTAATGGTAGCAAGCCTTCATTTTTCAACCTGAAATCATACAAAACCAAGTCACGATTCATAGAGTTAGCCATCTAGTATTATTTTTATTGAAAACCATACACCCCCTTTGAGAGAGCCCTCTCAAACTGAAGAGGATAATCTTCAGTTAGAATTGGTTCAAAAGAGTTACATTGAGTTGATTGATAAGAAACCAATCAAGATTAATTTGGTTATAACATGTACCATCAGGCTTTGAACAAAGTTCTGGTTGAAGAACAGTTGAGGAAGAGAAACCAGACTTGGGACTACTTTCTATTCTATAGGGCAGGCCAACCTACACCTACACCTCCAGTTCCATAACCAAATACTAAAACTGCAAAGAGAAGAACAAAGATAAAGGTCCATAAATAAAACATTCATAAGAAGGCCAAAGGTAAGAAAGAGAAATTTTCTAAAGGAAAAACTGAAAGAAAGGTGGAAAAAGGAGAGAGCTCCTCAGCAAGCAAGCCCAAGTCCATGAAGATAATACCCGCTTTCCTCCATTTCCAAATGTCTACACTAGATCAAGAAGAGGAAGGTCTGGAACAACATATAAGTCAAAAGCGTAGGTACTACCAAAGTTTCCGGAAGCACATATTCATAAAAAGTTGCAGAAGGAGTATCAGCCTACACCATCAGATGAAGAACTCAAGTAAGGATGTTTGATATGAAATCAACAGTAAAAATAAGAAAGAATAAGCTAAACCTATTTCTAGCACCAGAAAGAGGCACACAAGAGACAACAATAAGTTTAGGCCTAAATCCAAATCTCTACATAATCCAAGCCTAATGAAAGAAGTCATTGACATTGAAGGGAAACATGAAGGTTCAAAGGAAGAGAAAACAGAAAAATCCATGAAGAAAAGAAAGAACCCAACCCCTTCAAAACAACATTCAGAGCCCTCAAAAAGAAGAAAAAATCAAAAGGGTTCTAAGGAGGACAGAGACCCTGTCATGGAGGCAACTACAAGAGCAACCAGATAGAGAACATCAGCTGCTGACAGAAAAAGTGATTTAGATAAACTAGTTGAAGCTGCAGCACACATAGAGGAAAGGTAAAAAGGTTTTTGGTACTAATCCCTTTCTGCTAATCAGTTACAAATTTTAAACAACAACCTAGGTGTCATGGAATACAACTCAGCAAAACATTTTCAACATTTTTTATGTATTTTGAAAAAGAAACAAGGCGCTACCAGAATTTATGGTAGCACTCCAGATTTTGCGCAGTTATAGGTTTTTACCGGAATTTCCAGCAACACTTGTTTTAACTAAATTTTGACACCTGCCAACAAGTTTTTACGAGCCAGTTAAGGATGGATAAGAACCCATAACCAAATGGATAATACAAGTGATGGTGAGAGGTGGTTATGAGGTTGTTGGAGGTCTTATTAAATGGAGCTACATGGTTATTGTTGGACAGAATTGTGAATTACGGATAAACCACGCTTCCCTAGACAGATGACAGTGTATAACAATAGATTAAAGACTATACGACTACCTTTCCTAACTCAGAGCAGACACACAAAAAGGATTAGAGGCTTACTTGTAATCCAAGCACTTCTAAATGGCTCCTTCTGTTGCTTCCGTTGTAGCTTCAAATTCAAGCTGTTTGTGCAAAATTCTTCCTGCAAGAAAGAACACTAAAACAACAGAAGATAGAAATAATACAGATGTCTATTCAAGTTAGTTAGCTAAATTAGTAAAGCATAAACAATATACATCAACTAAGATCTTGCAATATGGAAAATCAAAGCCAATACAGATGCATATAGGGAAAAGTAAGCTGTATTCTTTATTGATGATAGAAGGAGAGGTTACAACCCAATGATTGATTTGAAGTGACCCTTCCAGCAACGATCCTCAACCCCATCACAATATAAATCTCTCCAACAACTGTTACAAAAATCTAACTCTCAATTGAAAATCCGCCCGCATTTCTCTACTCAAATTATTCCTTATCAAACACTCAGATGTGTGTTCAATTTATAGAGGAGTTGAAGGTTGTTTTGTAATCAATGACTTTCCAATAATAGGCAAGACATGTTTCCAATCTTGTATATGTCAAATGGACACTTGGATTCAAATCTTGACACATGTGAACTCTTCTAGAAGGCACTGGTCAAGTGGAGATTTCGGAACAATGAGAATTTCGCTCCCAATGTAACCAACACACCCATATATGTCAGGAAGTGCTTTGTAGAGCAGCCTTGCATGGGGATACCTGCATATGAAACACACCTAGTCCCCTTAGAGGAAACATTGGTGAGCTCTCATATGCTATATAATAAACTTCAAACCTTGGAAACCTTTGCTTGATGAAAGTCATGCTTGATTTGTCTTGTTCTTGCCTTAGGGAATGTAGCAACTTGAAATGATAGGGAATGATAGACCCTTAGTCATTGGTCCTAGAGATGATGCCCAGTTAACCAGGTCATTGGGAATGATGCCCAAATTTACTTATAACAATTTCCCACTAAAGCATGAGGTCAAAATAATAAAAAAATTTGATTGAGATGCTTTACACTGTGATGGGTTGGAGATGAAGTGGACTGGTCACCTGCATCAATATTACAATACATTACATCATGATATATCCTCTTTGATCATAATTGCTGAGAGTAGACATTCCCATGTTCAGCACATAAACAATCTAATAACATGTACATAATTCAGAAAGTCATCGACACTGGAATGCTGCCCAATGTAGACATGCCTACATATATAGGCCCATGTTCGGATGACAATCTGTATGTAAGGTCACCGTACAAATGATGTGTACAAAAATCTTGAAATCATAGCTCGAATGGCTGAAACTAGATCCAGGGTCTTCTTATCTCGTTCACTCGATCATTCGGGTACAATTCTAGCCATGCGAATATATGATTTGTCGTCGAACATGGAAAGACATCATTTGATTACCATCTAATGATGTGAGCTGGTAACAAACGCGAGAGAATCACCATTAATGAAAATGGCCCTCAAGGTATTGCAGTACATTTTGTAAGGCGTGAATAGATGATTTGATGTCAAATGCCAAATAAAATCTTTCGGTCAAAGGTCCAGAAGTGAGGATCTTGTCGATGCTATAACAAGCCTCATGGTACTAGAATCTGATGTTTCTAAGTGAACTTCTTGGATATTGATTTGTTGTCGATAGGAGGCCACCTTATTGCGAAACGGGAGTTATTGATTTCGGAGACAAGGGTATGGATTGATATAGAAATTTTCAGGGATGACGGTCATGAGAATAAAGGTTTACGAGTATTGCAGAAGGATGAGTTTATTCACTGGATGAATTCTCTTGAACATATCGGCGACACTATGATGAGTTGGCAACATTGACCCAAAACCGAAGTGAAGGTATGATGAAACATAGTTGTGAATGAACCGTCAAGATTATTACCCAACCCAAACAGTCATAGACATAGTGTGAAGGAAGTGTCATGTTCAAGAGCTTTGCTACCATAAAGTAATTTTTCTCACTTTTCCCAAACTTTCCCCGGTCATTTGTTGACCAGTACCTCTTTATTTTTTAACAAGCTTGAGGAGGGTAACATTTGCTTGATCTATAATTCAACCCTTCGGGAAAATAAAGTATCGATATTTAATAATTTAATGAGTCTAGCGATGAATGAAACTCGATTCTTGCCATGATCGACAAGCTCGTCACTATTTTATGTTTTAACGAGCTTAATGACAGTGATAGCCCAATCCTTTTTCATATTTAGAGAGTTTGAAAAAGAGGACGAAAGAAAAATCCATAAGTAATTTTTCGTAAATTTGTAACTTAGATCCGAAAAAGTGTAAAATAATATCTGGGAGAACCTCTTTGGTCATTTTTAACCAAGGTATTCCTTTTTCGTAAATAATCTATCTCAGTCCGGAAAAGGGTTAAACTTATACTGAGTAGATATCAATTCATTTACTTTTATGAGCTTGAAAAGACAAGTGCTCAGCAATATTTTCACATTATCGAAGACTAAAAAGAGCTGAAAGAAGACTCCAGGGGTTCCTTTTTCGCTGTTATCGAAGCTCGAAAAAGAGATAATAGTGTGCTTCAAATCCTGTTTCATTTTTAACAAAGCTCTAAAAATAAGGAGAAAAAGTATGCTTTGTGGTCAAGTCATTCTTTGAAATAAATCTGCATGAATAATCTGTTCATCAGTTGTATTTCCTGTTTATAACAACATCAAATGGATTAAAAATACATGTTTCACGATAAAAACATAATAAAACTATAGACATAGCAATAAATTTAACTTGCAAATAATTAAATGACTATTTAAAAGTAGTTTTACTATTCATTTTTACCATTCTATAGTTACCATTTGCATTTTGGAGCTCTGAACTTGATTTTGCCCCCGAACTTCAGCTGTTGATTGCAATCGTTTCTGTGGATGGATTTCGTCGCCGTTTGATCTAGGTTAGTGCCATGAAACTCCTCTTTCCTTTAGTATTCATTTCATTTGCAATTTCTACAAATTTTTAGGGTTTTAAGGCTCCTAGGGTAAATTATGCCCAAAATGAGGGCAACACACGCCTGAATGTCGAAGCTTGCGTTGCATAGCAGGTACAATGAAGTGTACTTGCATGTGCAACGCACTGTCTTTTTTCAGGGAGTGTGTTGGGCACAATTTAAGTTTTTGATTTTTTCATTATGCCCAAAATTGACTTAGTTTTTTGCAATGAATGGAATCTAATGGATCTTATGGTTGTGTTTCAGGTTTACCTCGGATTATAATGACGATTACATGGAGGGAAAGAGAACATGAAGAAAAAAATATGACTGCCTTGAATGATCTGGGTACTGTAAGAGCCCTAAGAGATTGTGGACTGCTTAAGTACTTAAAATTGTCTGGGATGAGGCAAAAAATAGAACTCTTGGAGTTCTTAGTTCAAGCATGGGATTCGGTGATAGAGGCATTTCATATTAAGAACCAAGTGGTTCCCATAATAGTTGAGGATGTGTATTTTATCACAGGTTTGTCGAGGACAGGTTTTTCCATTCCACTCTCAGGGTCTACCGTTGGAGGAGAGATAGTGAGGGATTGTATTCTGCAGTAATTCTATCCAGGGGCAGATTCTAGCAAAGTTGGAAAAATAAACATTTGGGATGTCAGAGATTTGCCTTTGAGAACTATCCTTTTCACAATCGCTAAACTTGCTGGCACCATTACACTACATGTAGCGAACAGATCGTATATGCAGTATGCACTAGAGTGTATGGAGCCAACAATATTTAACTGGTCTGAAGCTGTTCTATCTCAGATAAAAAAACAACTGAATAAAGCAAAGGGAGAAAGGAAGAATAATTTCAGCCATGGTTCTATCCTTATATCCTTCGCCTTGGAACGGATTCCACAGATGCAACCACAACATGTGACACTGGATATATCTAGTCCTAGAGATCCTCGAATGAAGAGATGGGTAGAACTCATGGGTCGGCATGCAGGCCAATCGACTATTGTGTTCTCTACTGCATTCTTTGCCTAGTTCTAGCGATAGATTGTTGCCATCGATGAGTATGCATACGCAGGCGTCAATTTTCGAGGAGATCTAGATTTAACATTACCAGAAGGCGCTCAGTGGGGTGCAATAGGTAAGAATGTTTTGACCATGTTTTTTTGATTTTCCTAAGGTTTATAGAATGTTTTTGTATTTTTGATTTCTTCCCAAGACTAAACTAAATGTTTGATGTAATGAAAATGTTGGTCATGTTCAACCAGTAGTGGAACCAGAGCGCAAAGTAGATGTACCAGCAGAGAGGGCTGTCGAGAGAGCAGTCCTTCAGGATCTTGATCTGGCTAAGACACTGACTGAGCTTCAACAACACATATAAGGCTTGATCTTAGAGATTCCAGATTTCCGGATCGAATAGCCTCCTATGCAACTACAACGACACACTATTGGGGTTCCTAACCGTTGGATGCAATTACTTCATAGGATATCTAGATCTATAGCATGTTATCACAAGCACCACTAGTCTACTTATGAAATTTTGCATACATTTTGAGGTCAGATGACCAATGTGTCTTGGGCACAAATTTTGTAAAAACCTATAACTATCTATCTATATGATTTCAGAGTTTTCCTATGTTTATTGTGCAATCCTATTCAATGATGTGAACGTTTTTTTTACATATGTTGCAAATTTCTGTCTAAAACTTGATTAGCTAATGAATCAGTCAGTGTGTTCAAATTTCTGGAAATGTGTTGATATTTAATAAAATCAAAATGTCTTTCCAAAAGTCAAACTCTTAGGAACAATCTAAGAAGTGTTGGATTTCTAACAGTATAAACACTAGTAAGTTGTAATACCACAAGTTGTGAGTCTAACCTTATGATTATGTGGTTAATACCAAATGAAATGGAGTCAGAGAGAAGTTCGATCAATGTGATATACTCAGCAATATTGTTCATCGATCTACCAATACAAATCCCTTGAAAACTCACTAACTCGCCGTTCAGAGCAAAAATGCCCCACGTTGCAGAGGATAGATTCTGCGTACTACGACTAGCACCATCAACATATCCAACAAATGGTTATGAAGATTCAGACATCTGCAATGAAATGTGAAACGGATTACTATCGTCAAGAAAACTCTAAAAACAAATTAAGATAGTGAATGCAAATCAACATCATATATTTACAATAAAATACAAAAAATTACTACACTCATGATTAAGCATAGTAACGTTTCAAATGCAACCCATTTCTAGGTTGCGCCAATAGAATTCCATCATAATCAACTAACTCATAGGCACCCTTAACAAGAGCTCTTTTAACAATATAGGGGTCATGCCATGATGGCTAAAACTTTCCTGTACCTATTACAACATCTTCTTGATCATAGAGAAGGACCAAGTTGCCCTTTGAGAAAATGCGAGGCCGGACATTTTTTTCATATTGCGCCTTTATACATCTCTTATGCGCTTTGTTGGCAAATTGGGCTTCACGACGCGTTTCATCAAGATGGATGAGGTTAAGGAGATGCGCTTCTTCTTCAGAGGTGTCAGGTAACAAGTCTATTGTGAGTTTTAACGATGATATTTCGCATTGGATTGGTAAGATAGCTTCCAGACCATACACCAATTGAAAAGGAGTAAATCTGGTTGCGTTTCTCACCGAGGTTCGATACGCCCACAAGGCGGGGTACAGGATCAAATTCTAGTTCCTTTTACGAACTCCTGTCATTCGTTGAAGCATTCATTTAAGAATTTTGTTAATAGCCTCAACTTGTCCATTTGATTGTGGATAATAAGGAGTAGAATTATCATGTGACAATCCTAACTTGGCAGTCAATTCAGACATCATGTGGTTGTGAAAATTCTTCCCTTGATCTGTAACTATAGTATGTGAGACCCCAAACCATGTAATAACATGGTTAAAGAAAAAAAATGCAGCTGTTTGTCTTGTGTTGTTGAATGTAGGCATCACTTCGGCCCATTTGGTAAAATAGTCGACTATGACAATAATATAACCATGCCCCCCAGATGAAGGAGGGTTACAGGTCATGAATTCAATACGCCATTTCATAAATGGTCTAGCAGATACAACATGATGCATTGGTGTTGGCAGTTTGTGTATTTTACGAAAAAAAATCTGGCATGCATGAAAAATTCTGGCCGCGAGGATGTAGTCTCAAAAAATAGTAGGCCAAAAGTAACCGGCGTGAAGTATCTTCTACGTGGTAGCATATCCAAATAAATGTCCACCACAAGCCCCAACATGAAAATCATTTAACACTTTTTCGGCCTCCTTATGAGTGAGGTACCTCCTTAAAATGGTATCGACACCACGACGATAAAGTGTATCGCCGATGATCAGATAATCTTTGGCTTGGTATCGAATACATCGTTGTTCAGAGCGAGAGGTATTAGGTCGCAAATTTTGGGTTTGGAGATAAATGATGAAATCCCCATACCAAGGATTAGATGATCCAATCAGAAACAGAGACTCATCTGGAATTGATGGTTCCGACGTAGTTTCAGTACTATCAGAGGGAAGGTCACAGAGAAGCTCAACCAAAACTAAATATTTCTTTGACTTCGATTTGATAAATTCCAAATTAAATTCCTGCAAAATGACAATTGATTTTGAATATTTTCCCCCCAGAAATTGACGTGATAAGATATAAGTCATGGGGTTGCAATCCGAAACTATTGTTGTTTTTCAGAGCAAGATATAATGGCAAATTATTTGGACAGCTTGAACAGCTGCCAAGGCAATATTTTCTACATATGAGTACTTAACTTCTGTATCATTTAGATTACGACTCAAATAATAGATCGGATGTTCAATTCTATCTTCTACTTGGACCAATACCATAGTAATGGTTGTTTCAGCCGCGACAATATATAGGAAATAATCATTTTGATAATTAGGAGGATACATTAATGACGCTCGGACATGAGTGTACTTGAAAACATCAAAAGAAGCTTGCGCAACTTGGTACCAATCGAAGGGAACCCCCTTTTTCAAGAGTCAAGTAAATCCTTTAGCCATTTCGACATAATTTGGAATGAAACTCCTTAGGAAGTTAGCCTTTCATTGAATTTTCTGTATCTGAAGTAAGTTTGACGGCACAGGCAAATCAAGAATGGCCTAAACCTTCAAAGGGTTGATTCGAATCCCTTCTTTTGAGACTACGAATCCAAGCAAATGACCAAAACCAACACAAAACACACATTTATGTGGATTGGGGCATATTTTTTAGTGGCGCCAACATAAGAAAATGGCTCTCAAATGCATTGGGTGATCAGTCTGATTTTGTGAATGCACTGGTAAATCATCTAGATATGGTTGAACAATGTGCTTGATGTCATTGAAAGCATAATCCATTGCTCTCTGAAAATTTTCCCCAACGTTCTTTAAACCAAACCGAAGTTTCCTATAAGTGAATGTGCCCCAGGGACAGATGAATGCTGTATTATGTTGATCATTTGGGCAGATATTGATTTTATTGTAGCCGGGAAATCCATCCATGAATGAAAATATCTCGCATCCAGCATAACCATCAATAATTTGGTCGATAAAGGGAGTAGGATAGATGTATTTTGGACAAGCATGATTAACATCCCAATAATCAATGCACACTCTAATGGTTCCTTGTTTTTTCATGACAGGAACGATATTGGAAACCCACTCAGTTAGAGGAATAGGGTAAATGAAACCAACACGCAAAAGTTTTTCAACTTCTACTTTGATGGTAGCGGCTTTCTTCGGATGAACAGGACAAAGCCATTGACGCACCGGTTTGACATCAGGATACATATTAATAGTGTGTTCAAATGTACTAGTATCTATGATCGACATTTCCTCGTAAGACCAAGAAAATATGTCATGAAATTCACGAAAAGGAGAGAGATATGATTCGAGTTCTGATGGAGAAAAAGATACACCGACGTGAATATTATCTACAATGCTAGGTCTCATTTCTTCAATATTTGACAGATTTCACTTGGAATCGATTGCATTAGTGGGAAAAGAATTCCAAAAGAAATTTTTGATGGATGGGTGATATAGTTCACTTAGATTATTTTCTTCATAATCAAGAAGATGGGAACAATGATGATAATCTTCCCATGGTTCTCCTTCTGACATCATGGCTTCCAAAATATTCTCATTTTTCAAGAACACTGAGAAAAATGGATCAGATGGAGTACCAAAATCTAAGGAACGATCAACCCAAACACTCGGCGACGCTGATTTCAGATTTCCCGCCCAAGCCAAATAGATTGATTTCTATGCCAAATCAATAGGGTTGGGTGGAAGAAACTCATCCAACGTAGAAATATCAGAATCACCCGTAGTCTCCCTTAAGTCAGATAGAGTGGAAGAGATCATGTAGAATTTCTCTATACTTTCAATTTCTACCGACGTTGCGAGTGGCGGTAATGCAAAGGTTACAATGAGAGTGGAATCATTTAAGAGTCCTATACCAATGTTCTGAAGTTCTACTTGGGGTATGTGAACAAAATAAACTCTTCTAGTTACATGCGAAGTAGAGGCAAAGAAGGATAGTTGATTAATGACTGTGATTGTACCTTTATGTGGAAAGACAATCATTCTAAAATATGTAGAAACAATAGTAGTCATCGCATATACCCATGGCCTTCCAAGTAAAATATTATAGTCAAGGGGTCCGTCAACAACCTCAACATCAATATTTATTGTTTACCCCCCTAGTTCAACATGCAAGTTATTAATAATGCCACAAGGCTTATATGTATGTCCATCAAATGCCTTCAACGTCATTGATGATTGTGATAAGCACGACGAGCCAATTGACTTCCAACAATTTAAATACATAATGCATGTAGATGCTCCCTCATCAATAATAGTGCGATGAACAAGGTGATTGAGAACATTTACTTGTATGGAGAATGCCAATTCTGCTGGTAGTTGTGGCACATAGCTCGTATGATTAAAGACGACAAGATTAGAATCAGTCGGATCAATTCCGCCAATAGCCGACAATAAAGCCTGTTTTTGGGAGGGACAATTTTGTAATACCTCAAGAGCAGACATAGCTAAAGGGGATTGAGCCAAATCTTCAACTATATTATAATTTTGTGCAGCTCTTGCTCGAGGATTATATGTCGATTTATGAATTACTCCCTTTGGTGGCTTGATTGTCAATTCAAGAATAACAGTAGGCGGTACTGATTCTGTAGATGGATTCATTGTCGAGGTAGTAGGTTGATCAGTGGCCTGACTACCATAATCTTTCTTTCGCATTGACACCAAAATATCTGTTGAAGGTTTTGTGATGGATAACATAACACTTGGGAACTAGGAGCTGGATCCGTAGCAACCATATTGGTGTCCGGATTTGGAAATGGGTTTGTCAACATAGCTGACACATGGGAAGTGTTGATGATTTTTTAGACTTCAGCGCGGTGAGGAAAATCCATAACAAAGTGTTCCTCATTACAGATTATGCATGGATAACGAGTTTTCCTAGGTCCAGGCAGTTGATCAGATGATCTTTCCTGTGGGTTAGAAGTTTTCTTTTTCTTTGATTTCCCTTTTTTCTTACTTCTTGGTTGCTTATCACCTTTGCCTTTGTAAATGTTCTCCTTTTCCTTTCACCTTCAAAAAGGCTTGTTCTCCTTTTAGAATATTTTCTCCTGATCCTTTCAGATGCAGTAGTGTGGTGTGTGCTTGCAGTGCCTATCAAGCCGTCTCTGGCATGAGAGTCCTTCAATTGAGGAGGAACATTTAAATTAGATCTTGGCACATTAGGAATTTTTTCATAGAGCATGATAGACTGAGTATAAATCAAGTCTAAATATTGGGCACGAGCGATAACTTTCTCTTCTGTGATGACGCCACCCTTAGCCACATCCTCAATTATAGATGGTAACAGGGACTTAATGAGCCATTCAGCAAGGAGATGATCTGGAACAAAGGTCTTAACCATTCGACGACGACTATGCCACTCATGAATATGATCAGAAATGTGAGTAGCATTAGTCTGTTTGAAATTAGTCAAAAGTTCCATTCTAGTTTCATATCTGATTGGTAGCTGGAAATGAGTAAAAAAGACAGTAGCTAGGGCCATTAAATTATCAAAAGAAGCTCTAGGTATTTCAATGTACCATTTTTCAGCTGGACCTGTGAGCGTACGCTGGAAAAGACGTAGTAAAATAGAATCATCATTCAAGGAATTTGATGAACACCATAAATGATAAGTCATAACACGAGTCGACGAATCTTCTCCAAGGTTTCCATTGAACTTAGGAATATCCGACGGTAATTTGTTCGGTATCACCGGCCACCAAGGAGCATAGTTGATTGGATCATTAGTTAGCCAATTTAAATCTGGTAACTCTAAAGTTGCAACAAAGGGAAACTGTCGATTAAGTTCAGGTTGAGAATAGCCAGGGTAAGATGGAATTTCTTGAGCAACATGCCTTGGAGAACCAGCATAAGGAATATTTTTTTGATAACCCAGATAGGGGTTGTTTTGCATAACAAACGCTTGAGGATTTTGTTGACCAAAACCTAGATATGATACTTGTTGAAATGAAGTTTGAGGCATTTGCGCTCGAGGTTGCTAAGGGGTTTGTCTGCCAATGTTATAACCCAAATTAAAATTAATTGGATTCAGTTGATAGGTATAACTCGGTTGCGGTTGTGACATCCCATAAAATGGTAGACCAGCTTGTGAATAAATAATGCCTGATACAGGTTGTTGTAAATTAATTAAAGGATTTGGAGTCTGTGGACCCAACATTTGATGGTATTGAGTTGAAGGACCTGATTGATAAGGTTGATGTCCAAAATTTTGATTCTGTAATAGGGGTATAGATGTATTAACAAGTGGTAATGAAGTGGGTGTAACAGGTTGAACTGGTTGATACGATTGTACAACCGTTTGTTGGATAGGCAGAGTGGGCTGCTATTGACAAACATTCGTTTCAACATTAGATTGACCAAAAAGTGATGGAGTATTGTCATATTGGGTGACCAAAGGTTTCCCCTCAGCATGAGGAGGATAATAAGACATAAAATATTGTTCTCCAAATGCTGGGAGTCCAGTTGATATGGTACTTGAAGGAATAAACCCAGAAGGACTGGCTTGATATTGCCCTGATGATGTGTATAATGAATCAAGTCGTTCAGTACTTACGATAGGATTATCAGTTAAAATACCAAATGATGACATTGGTAAAGTCCATGGAATTGAAGATGCACCAGAGAAAATTCCAAATAATGATTTATAACCTGATGGGACCATAGGGCCACCATGAAAATATGACTCTGGTGAAGTTGTGAACATCGATGGGGTAGCGAGGGTAGGAGCTGATGTAATTGGAACAACTAGCCCAACCGCAGATGTTGGTTCAGTCATGGTTACTTGACCAAATGTATACCCTTTTGAATCGATGGGAGTTTGAAAATGAGGAAGATCAACAAAAGCAGATGGTGTCGATTGAGAAAAAGACTCGTACAGGTAAATGTCTTCCCCAAGATGGGTTGGAGTTAAAGGTGTATCGTCTTGTGGGATTTATTCAATAGCAATTAAACCAGGTGGAAGTATTTCATTGTTAGGCCCAAAGTATATTTCAGGTGGTTGACTGTGTGATATGGGAGATTCAATAGCTACAGAACTTTGTGGGAGTACAAGGTAGGAACAACTTTCAGTTGTTTGACTTCAAGATTCAGATGTTCTGCCAAATAAGAGATAGGATCTGGATCAATTTGTGGTTAAACAACGTCAGGTCCAAGAGGTATGGTCTCACTGATTGGATGGATCGTGACCACGGGTAGCTGTGAAGACTCCGTTTCGACAATAGTAGATGAACCGAGATGTGTAGAAACAACTTGAGCTAACTCTGGTTTATTGGAAAATGATGTTTCACTAGAGCTCCAGATTGTACTTCATTCGACATATCATGATTTCCTTTGCCTACCAGAAGTAACTTCTGGTGGTAAAGGTGGTTTTAATGCAAGTCTACGTGAACGAAGGGGGAAAGGATTTTTTTCTTCCACGATTACTAATTTATTTTAACCAAAAACAAATAAACAAAATAAAAGGGTAATGCTAGGAAAAAGGGTTTACCAAGAAACTGTGAACTGCAGAATACCTCCTAGCGAACCAAGAAGTACGGGTAGGCAATCTCCCCGAATGCTGTGTTTGGTGTATCAGAATTTACAAGGCGGTTGACTCGGTTCACTATGGATGGATAGCACCTAAAATTTTTCCTCCTAAATATACTCGAAGGTACGTGGAGGCCCAAGTCCGTATTAGTGTTGTCTGATGCGAAACCACACAGTGAGAGCACCCATTTATACTTATTGTATTGTAACACAGCCCGATATACCCGAAAGTACGTGGATGAGCTACAATATACTTACGTACGTGGAGTGAGGTATCAAACTCGGAATGTATTGTAGACAAGTTAACGATAATTGCTATGTTTTACGATGCCAAAACACTTCTCTAGCCTAGACCTTCTAAGTGTTATCGTTATGATTCCAATGCTTTGTTAGGTAAATCGAGATTAATTTTATGTTGATCTTGCTTACAATTTTCCTTTCAAATGTTCACTGCGATGATGTATTGGAAAATTCCTAAAATGAAACTAAAAATGATAAGCAATCTTTCACTTTTAGTTCTTCAATGAAAATCCTAGCTACAAGAGGGAAAGAGAAAACAATTTGTGAGAAAACAAATCAGAAAACACAAACTAAATGTAGATTTCTTAATTGTTCTTTTTTGCAAAACACACAAAAATGCTACATGCAAATGCAGATTTTTCTTTTTCAGTTCCTTCAATGTTATGAATGCAGAAAAGAAACTAAGTGCACTAAATCAACAAATCAAATGCCTTTTAATTTTGAGAAATGAGGAATATAAACAACAATTTCTCGTTTGAAGGAAAAATGAGGAATGAAACAACAATTTCTCCTATTAGGAAACGAAGATTTTACGACAATTTCCTTTTTCAAAAGAAAATGGATCTAATGCGACAGTAAAATTACTTTGAAATAAACTTGCCAATGATAAATAAAAATGCTTTAAACAAACATTGCACAAATTTTCTTTCAAAGGAGGAAGAAATATATAGATTCACTACTCAATATGAGGTTAAAACTTTTCAAAACATAGCAAAAAAAAATTTGAATCAAATTGCAAAGACAAATTCAATGGAATCTGGATGGCTGCAGGGGTAAATGAAGTCTCTAAGGGGAGATAGTGCTCTGCAACGTAGGCCTGAAAAGGAGACAGTGCTATGAAAAGCACTGTGTCCTGTCTAAGAGTGCGTAGGGCGCAGTGTATAAGGAAAAACACTACTGTTTAACACACTTCTTTTGCAAATTAATATATGAAAAATTTTGATCTTTGTGGATAACAACTACTGGGTGGATAAATAAAGAAAATCAGAGGCTAAGTCACCTAGATCTAAGAGAAATTCTCCCCAGCGGAGTCGCCAATTTGTTGGACAAAATTGTGAATTAGGGATAAAACACGCTTCCCTATACAGATGAAAGTCTAGAAAAATAGATTAAAGACTATATGACTACCTTTCCTAACTTAGAGCAGACACACAGAAAGGATTAGAGGCTTACTTGTAATCCAAGAGCTTCTAAATGGCTCCTTCTGTCGCTTCCGTTGTAACTTCAAATTCAAGCGGTTTGTGTGAAATGCTTCCTTCAAGAAATAACACTAAAACAACAGTAGATAGCAATAATACAGATGTCTATTCAAGTTATTTAGCTAAATTAGTAAAGCATAAACAATATACATCAACTAAGATCTTGCAATATGGAAAATCAAAGCCAATACAGATGCATATAGGGAAAAGTAAGCTGTATTCTTTATTAATGATAGAAGGAGAGGTTACAACCCAATTACTGATTTGAAGTGACCCTTCCAGCAATGATCCTCAGACCCATCATAGTATAAATCTCTCCAGCAGCTGTTACACAAATCTAACTCTCAATTGAAAATCCACCAGCATTTCTCTACTCAAATTCTTCCTTATCAAACACTCATACCTGTGCTCAATTATAAAGGAGGTGAAGGTTGTTTTGCAATCAATGAATTTCCAATAATAGGCAAGACATGTTTCCAATAATGTAGATGTCAAATGGACACTTGGATTCGAAGCTTGACACATGTGAACTCTTCTAGAAGACACTGGCCAAGTGGAGATTCTAGAACAATGAGAATTTCGCTCCCAATGTAACCAAATCACCCATATATGTTAGGAAGTGCTTTGCAGAGTAGCCTTGCATGGGGTTACTTGAATATGCAACGCACTTAGTCCCCTTAGAGGCAACATTGGTGAGCTCTCATATGATATATAATAAACTTCAAACCTTGGAAACCTTTGCTTGATGAAAGTCATGCTTGATTTGTCTTGTTCTTTCCTTAGGGCATGTAGCAACTTGAAATGATAGGGAATGATAGACCCTTAGTCATTGGTCCTGGAGATTATGCCCAGTTAATAGTTATTAAAGACCCAAGACACAAGGAGATAATTCAGCAGAAAAATGGGCAACATGACAACACACTTAACATTATAGCCTAGAATTCTTCTTCTTCTTTCTCCATATGTCCTTTCTGTTAGATTTCAATGATATAAGGTTGTAATGTCTTTTGACACATATGTTATGTTAGAATTAATGTTTCCTTATTTTTAGAAGAGATGGATTTGGTTCCTCTCTTGCCATATATAGCACTTGTAAATACTATTTCCAGGTTGGATTTTGGTCTACCTGAAGACTGAATATAATAAAAAACCTTTTTGCTTCATGCTGGAGGATTTTGTGACTCAAGGAACATACAATATGTGGTGTGTCCCTTCTCTTTGTTAATTTATTCTAAAATATGAATTGCAGCAACTAGTAAAGTGTGAGTGATAAGCCGTTAAAGGATTTAGCAGTAAATTATCTGCTTTCAGTTTTCTGCAAGTTATATGTGTGTAATAGAACATGTCAGTGAAGATTTCATAAAGGATTTGTGGAATACTTTATACATGAAATATATTTTCTGAATGTTGTTTTACTTTGCATAAATAGAGTTGTTGTAAATAACAATCATCATAGTTGTGTGACTGATTTACGATAGGAATATTTCCTGAAATAGGTACCATCTATTCATATTTTTCCACTTGTATACTATGCTCCCTATAATACCTTTTACCCACACAATTTATGCTTGCCACAACTTTCCAAATGCATGAAAGTATTCAAGAACATAAAATCATTTCAAAATATTTGAGAAAACCATCCCACCACTGAAACAACCCCTTTTAAATTTTGAAATGAACTATGATGTGTAAGGCTTACTCAAGAAGTCAAGGAGTGACTTCTTACACTAACAGAGGTAATGTGACTCGATACTTTTTTTCACCAATGAACTTGGATAGACACAAGGCTAAACAGTTAGGAATTGGTAAGTAACAAGAAAAGGCTCATTTGAATCCTTTTAGTGATTTGAATAAGTCAAATGACTATTATGACTTATATTAATGATACCAATCATACAATCTTAACCTTATAGGGGAATGGAATGGTAATAATAGTAGAAAATTTGAAATAATAATATTATAGGGAAATGGTATGGGTCATTATAGCTGTATAAGGATATTAGGAAGGGATAAAAGATGATGAGAACTACAAAGCTAGATGAAATCATATTATGAAGTGACTAGATTAGATAGGGTAAGATTATAAGCATGTAAGTAAGTGTTACCTTTAAAATATCAATTTCCTTTGTATCAATGAAATAAGAAAGAATAAAAATATTCATAACTCAAGTTGACCTTCTAATATACCATTAATACTTACATATATGAATGAATTATGTTACAAGAGTTTGCTCTTCAAAATTTCTACTTATAGGTTTTTCTACCAACTTTATGTATTTCCCATGACTAGAAACTGGGAGACTTATTGAAACATTGCTAATATTGGTTCTTGCAAGTACCAGTATGGATAAAATTAACTATCTCCACAATAAATATTTAAAACAAACCTCTGATTCTTGCTAAAAAAGATATTTACTATAGGTTTTTCAAAAACCCACATAAATAAATAGGATTTGTTTTTCCTCATTTCCTCTTGTGCGAAACTCTGCCTATGTGATTAGTATGCAGAAGTAAGATATGGAAAAGAAAATTCAAACTCCCAATCATTGAAGAGTATTATAGAACTAAGATTTGTTCTGTTGAACTTGAGAGATATGGTTATTTGGAATGTAGTCAATTTCATAGTCTCCAACTAGATCCTTGTGAGGTTGTACCAGAAGATCTAATTTGCACAATTAATCTTATTCATTTATTCACCACACTATTCTACCCTACTTGAAAAAAAGGAAAATTTCATTCAAGTATACATATGGTATAGGTATATTTCCAGTGGAGCCATGTGCGCAACAAGATTACAAATGAATTCATATTCATATTTTCAATATAAGCTCTGATATATACCTGAATATGAAGAACCAACTAATCCTCTTGATGTGGTGCGAGAAAATGTTGAAGGATAAAGTGTTGTTCTATCCTGATCATTGTTTGGATCCATCTTTCAACGTAGTCATAACTCTCTTGGTCCTCTTCTTCATTAATACGAATTTGTATGTCTTCCCTTACCATGTTCACTCAATGGTTGGTCTCTTGACTAGATACAAGATCTGGTGATGTACATAGTGGAAGTTACGAAATTTCTACGTCAAATTTATTCCTTAGATGCTTGGTCTCTTCTAATTATTCTCCTTTATGCTAGCCATGGAATTTTTTCCGTGGTCTATCATCTTGGTGGACAAGTATATTCCTAAAGGCCGTCAAGACTTGTTCTTCTTGAATTGCATAAATGTTTCTAGCTACTTCCAAGGTTTGAGAGATTACTTTGAGAAATATCCTCTCTCTAACTTGTCTCGAGCCTCCTTGAAGTCTTATTGTTGATTTTTTCAAATCATTGTCTCACACATGGATTAGTGTGTGGGATATTTATAAACCAGAACAAAATTCCAAGAAAATAAATGAAATCTTGCACACCACACAAAATAAATTATGAAGTAAAGCATGTATTCAGGAAACTCATGCTATTGAGACCCTGCTGCCAGTAAGTTGTTTATTGAAATGATAAATTTTTCCCTTTCCATGAAACACTCCAAAAGAAATCACACTGTACCAACAAGAAATTTTGCATTAAATGAACAATAAGGCTTTGGTGAAACCCACTAAAGTGGACGCGTCAGGTAGAACCCCTTCAATTTTTTTAAGTAAGGTATCTTTGCATATTATAAGTTCTCTTCCCCCAAGCTGTGTGATTTAAGGATTAACTACCTACCTAAGCTCTAATCCATTTAGCACCTTCCCCAACAATAACAACAAAATTTTGGGTTATTTATATGTATAAACCTTAAACATTTAATCATCAACCCGGGGCTCGTAAGATTATAAGGTGCAGACAAAATATGTGAAAGACTAAAGCTTGGGCTATCTTGAAAGTGTAACAACTAAAATTAATTGGAAATCACACTATAATACACAACTACTTCCTCTCAAGCCTTGAATGTTAGATGAGGTCAGACATAGAAGTGAAACACGATCTCCAAGATATTTTTCTATACATGTACTACGTTTCCATATACTTGCATAAGCTGAGATGAATATTTAATAAATCATAAAACCCAATGAATGATTCTCAATAAATCATTTGGTACCATATACTGGCACATGAAATGGAAATATGGTTTGGGAGATGACCTTAATGAATCTTTCAATCAACCGCTAACTATTCTGGGAATAAAACTTGTTGAGAAGGAAAATGCATAAACATGAAGTAATATGGTTACAGATGAGATAATTTTTTTTTATTAGTCTACTATCTACAAATGTAAGATTACTTCCTACGAAGGGGGCCCTATCTTCCTTGGACGCAATCTACGTAAAGATGATCAACAATATCACATAATAATAATAAAAACTCAGAATGTAATTATATTCAAAAGAAAGAATTTACATACTTATCCTTCTATATCTCTCCCTCTTCTCTCAGTTCTTCGTACAAATATATAAAATCATGAACAAATCCTATGTAAAAGATTCAACCTATATCATCCCATGGAAATAGAATTAAAAAAATAACCAAGTTCACTCATATATTACAATCATGATCAAATCCTAAGGATTGTGTTGGCTAATAACAAATTATAGATAATTTTTAAATGTATTATTTGATATCATTCATAGGAATGAGATTGAAAATCTAGATCCACTGATGAGTTTTCCATCTGCTTGCGTATGAGGAGATATTTGACCATATTTTTGACCAATATTCCATGCTTTTTATTAATGACTTGGATGTGAATGGAGGAACATGAAACCATCCCAGACCTCCAATCTACAAAACCCATATGCCCGATTTGTACCAAGACAACCAGAAATATGATAACTTATAACATAGGATCCAAAACTATACTCTATTAGGAGGAAATAAATTGTGTGAGTAGGGGCTCTTCACCTGGCACAATAATTTTTTGTCAACATTCATCATCATTAGAAAAATCTCATTCAAACCTTCTTAAAGCATTGAAAACAAAAGAAATACATAAAATAATTAACATTTTATCTTGGCATGCTTATGGTTGTTGATTTAGTATATTAGTCCATAAATATGCATATTGAGGATGATAATGGTAGGAATTGGATATAAATATAGGTAATCATAGAGCAGAAAGATGGGTGAAACCATGCAAAACTAAAGGTCCAATAGTGATATGCCCTAGTTGGTTATTGGGGGCATTACAATTAGAATTCTATGTTGACCTAGTTAAGTGTGAGTCAAGGGATACATTGAAAGGAGCAAGAATAAATGAGTATGAAGCTTTACATGCCTCACAAGAATTGTTGACGTGACAACCCTGGGTTAAAGTTCATGTAATAAAGGACAATAAAGGAAAAATAAGACCAAGGTTATAAAACACGTATTTCAAGTTGAATGCTGGGAAAGCACTATAGCGGGCATAACTTGTAGTTTATTATGGCTATGGAGATTGAAAAAGGAATTAACAAAGGAAAAGAGGCATTAATTAACATTTAATTATAAGAAATAGAGGAAAGTAGGATAAAAGGGAGGTGAAGAGTCACAAATTTGCATGCTAAGAAAATTAGATGAAAAATGAAGGAAAATGAAGGAAAAAGGGAAATCAACGATAAAAAGGCATCAAAGGATCAATTCAAAACTTTTTTTCAGTTCGATATGGCTCTCTCCTTTCATTCTCTTTCTCATACAATCTTGCACACTTAGAGTATTCTTGGATAATTTTGGCATTCACTTGGACTTGGAGAAAGGAAAGAGAAGGAAAGAAAAGGAGAAGGTTGGATCAACAACTTCAGCAGGAGGATTTGTAGGTAATAGGTTGCATGTGTGATTTAATAGATGAGGTGTGAATGTAAGTGATCGAAGTGATAAAAAATGTGCTAAAAAAACAAAGTGCTCAAATTCTCCCAAAACTAGCACCAAATTATAGATATTGTCATTCTGATTCCAATGATGCTTGAATCGCCTCAATCTAACACCGTATGATGAAGTTGTTGGAACACCTAATCCTACATGGGTAGGTGTGGAATGCGAAAAGTCACAATGGAGTCCAAGTGACCTTGGAATGTGAAACCAAGAGTCACACCATTGTATTATAAATGTACATCTTTGTATAATGGAAAATAAGAAAGCCTCACGCTTATCTTTCATTGTGGTTGAGTCTCTTGTGTGTGCATTCTTCTTCCTCATACACCATGTGTGTGCTTCAACATGGTGTTTAACATGGTATCAGAGCGGGCGATTTCTGGGCCTGCTCCACTTTGAGTGAGCCATTTGTGTTCATGGCCTGTGCATATCTGCAAAAATTTTGATAATTTTTGCAGCACTCAGAAATTGGGAGCAGCACTGCACATCTGAAGCACTCAGAGATTTCTACAGCAGTGTTTTTGCCGCCATTCAGCAGTGTTTTGAAGAGGAGCAGCATTCAGTGATTCTGCAGCGTTCAGAAATCTGCTTTGAAGAAGAAGAAGCATTCAGCATTGGTTTTGAAGAGCAGCACTGCCCATCTGAAGGTTTTCATTCTCATTTTTTCTGCAATTTCCATTAATTTCTGAATTGAAGAGTTGCTGGAAACAAGTGTTTAATTTGAGTTTCTGAAGAAGAAGAAGTTTCTGGCTTTTTAATGGAAAAGAGTTTTGAGTTTTTCCGCTGCTGAGCTATTAGAAAAATTCTGGGTTTTTGAAGTAAAAATTTCTGAGTTTTTACTGGCATTTTGTCCAATACTTTGCTGCTGGACTATTAGAAAAATTTTGCCAACCTCTATTATATATCAGTGAAATTCTGCATCTATTTTGAAGCCTCCTATCTCTGCTCTCTGTTGTTTTTAAAAAAATAAATAAAAAAAAATAAAAAAAAATGAAAAAAAATAAAAAATAAAAAAATATTCCTGCCTCTCCTAACACTCCACGGCCCCTCGGCTCTCTACACAGCTCTCATCTAAAACCCGCGCTCATTCCCAAACCTCACTGCTCCTCACCTCTCAAACCTCGCCTTCCCTCACGGCTCACGACCTCCCTACCTCATAGTCCGCGCCCCTCCTTATCACTCCAGCGCTCGAGCTACCACCCGCCATACATCTCCTACCTGCTAACCCCGGCCTCCCTTCTCCCTTAACAACGTTTCCCCCTTGAGTTCAATACAAAATCGGCTCTCATCCGCCCTGTCAACCCTGCGCTCTCCCCAAACGGCCCCTCCTCCCTGCGCTTGACGTTTCAACGACTACGGCTCCAATAAACTCTGCTTCACCGCCCCCTGTTGTAACGCTTCTGCACTACGCCCCTCCCACATTCGGCCTCCATTCTGCATCGAATGCTATTACCCGTCTGCAATACAACGCCCCAACGCACCTGCATACAATACTCAACTCTGCCACGCACATCCTCTCCAGCACTTGCGCTGCCTCTACACCTGTGTGCCCTCATTAACTTCACCTACGCTCTCACTTGGCAGCGCCCTCCACTCAAGCGTTTCCCAACGCATACACTAACGCCTTTCGGCCCCTCTCCCTTTCAACGTGGCTATCAAAGGCTGTCAAAGCGTTTTAAAATTTTAAAATTTTATTTTGAACTCCCATACAATACGCATTACAGTACCGCCGGCTCTTCCCTATCAAATCTCCCTCCCTCCACTACATTGTAAATTCGATTTTTGATTCCCCTCCTTTATTAATTAATCCCTTTCCCATTATATAATCCCCTCCCCATTTTTATTTAATAAACTCCATATAATACGTCCCGTCTCAATAAATTTTTCTCCCATATCATTAATAACCCCTTTTTTAATATTCACCTTCCCATATTCTAAAATCCCTTCTCCCATTTTTTAAATCCCTCCACATTTTTAATTATTTCCACTTTTTTTTAATTAATTTTTAATTAATTAAAAAAAATAAAAATAAATAAAAAATAAAAATAAAAACAGCAGAGAGAGAGAAAGGAGAGAGAAGACTTGAACAACTAGAAGGTTGAAGAAATGACATGCACTATATTTAGAGAAATTTGAAGATTTGACATTTTATGATTCGTGGCATTGATTTGAAAAGTGGTTTTTTGAAGAATTTCACATTTGAAGACAAGTTTGCCATCATTGAAAACAATTATTTGAAGAAATTTCAGCTACCCCAAGGACCTTTTGCAAGTTGTGTTTTGCTGCACATTCAAATATTTTGCAGAGATTTTGTATTGAACTCACATTGTGAGTGAATTTGCCTCTTCCTTCATAGTTGCAATTAGTATTTGAGTTGTTGGATTGTTGATTGTCCTCCATCATTTGAGGAGCAGATTTTGTACTTTCCATAGTTGGAAATCCTCTTGAGTCATTTGTATTTCTTGTTGCATCACATTGTAAATGGGTGCATTTTCGGTTGAAGCCGACACCCTTTCATTTTTGAGCCTAAGTTGTTGAAAATGGCCAAAATCAATGAGGCATTAATGTTGTTGAATGACCTCATTCATTCAAATGTTCATGATATGATAAAAATGAGCAAGGATGCTCTATGTAACATTCAGAGTTGTTTGCTAGATGCACAAGAGAAGATTGAGTTTTTGCAGTTGGAATCTCAGCTCCAACAAGAAGAACTTCAGCAAAAGAGTCACCATTCTGAACCTGTTTCTGTTCAGAAGATTGTGAAGGACTCTCATCAGAAGAAAGAAGACAAAGTTCCAATTGATTCCCATTCAGTTCATTGTACTAGAGCAGATTTACATGCAGATGCAGCCAGTCAGAGTGCACTTCCTAAGCCCATCATCAGACCTTGGGAAGAGCTTGTCCACAACAAGCACCGAACTGGTCTTGGATATGACAAGGATGTGTCCTTTCATATTCCAGACTACACAAAGCCCATCAAATTTCAGAGTGCCGGATTCTTGTATGACAGTTCACCTGCAGCTGTTCCAGATCCTGTTCCACTTCCACAGCAGATTGAGAAATGCCAACACTGTGATCGAGTTGGTCATATGAAAGATCACTATTTTGATCTTCATCCATGCAAGCACTGTGGTCGGCACACCCATTCTTCAGACAGATGCTTCAGACACAAGCCTCCTGCAAGAACAAAGATTCACCTTGGATGGATCACTTCTTGGCAATGGGCATCAGCAGCCAAGAAGATGTTTACAACACATGTTAGAACTTGTTCACGCATATTGAACAAACTTGCAGTTGAGTTTTCGCCATCATCTCACCTTGTCCCTGACAGGGGGGGAAATGGTGGTCATGTACAAACTTCAATGACAGATCAAGCGAGCCTGAGCCACAATCTCTCATTCCATATTCAGAGTTGTAGCCAGAGTTCAAGCGAGCCTGAGCCACAATTCGTCATTCCGGATTCAGAGATGTAGCCAGAGACACGGATGCCCATGAGCATACCTTCGGTTGGTGGATAACCTAAAACCATCATTTCCCACCGGTTGGTGGATAACCCTAAACCATTCATCTTTGGTTGGTGGATAACCTAAAACCATCATTTCGGTTGGTGGATAACCTAAAACCATCATCTTTGGTTGGTGGACAACCTAAAACCACCACGAATGTAGTAGACCTCCCTTTTAGGTCGAAGGTCTCCCTTTTATATGAGGGACAATTCCTCTAGCAGAAGCCTTCAGCTTCTTGCCAGTTTTGGAAGAGTTCCGGGAACTGCAACAAGTTTTGCGTTCCAGTGTTTGTGGTCATCCTAAAACCACCTCTTTTCCAACATTTCAGAGAGTTGATTCAGCCCAAGTGCTGCCATGCATACTTTGCAGATTTGTATTACAACTCTTTTCTTGGACTCACACATACCCCTTCGGATTAAGGGGAGATGTTGGAACACCTAATCCTACATGGGTAGGTGTGGAATGCGAAAAGTCACAATGGAGTCCAAGTGACCTTGGAATGTGAAACCAAGAGTCACACCATTGTATTATAAATGTACATCTTTGTATAATGGAAAAAAAGAAAGCCTCACGCTTATCTTTCATTGTGGTTGAGTCTCTTGTGTGTGCATTCTTCTTCCTCATACACCATGTGTGTGCTTCAACATGGTGTTTAACAGAAGTTATTGAAGGTTTTAACCCTGTACAAAAATTATCTGCAAATGAATTCTTAAAAAATAGAAAATAAACAATAGCGAGAGCATAAAACATAAAACATATATACACAGATATTTTCCCCCTAGATCCCAAAACTAGACTACTGGTGAGCCTTGGTATTGCACCAAGAGTGCTGCAACTCCCAGGGGCTTCCTTACTTTACTTTATCAACCTGAGGTTCGTAAAAACTTGGAGGTGAAAGTGATATATACACAGTAGATGCATTCTGTTCATGTCATCCTCTTTCGCTTTATGACAGGGTTCTATTTCTAAGGGTTCTTAGAGAAGTCTGTCACACTTCAATGAAAATAAACTAAATTGCAGAATGGAAATGACAGAAGGAAACTAAATTAAATCACTGAAAAGAAATGACAGAAAGGGAACTAATATAAATTGCTGAAAAGAAATGACAGAAATGAAACGAATTTAATTTGCATAAAAGGAAATGACTGAAAAGAAACTAAACTATATTGCTGAAAAGAAATGGAAAAAAGGAAACTAATTCTAAACCACACTTAACTTGGCCAATCGGCTAAATGCAATCTATTTATCCTATGGTCTATCTACCATGATTCTACCCATGCAAATAAGCTATCCATGAATTAATCTTAATTGAAAGAGTGTTGATTGCAGTTCGAAGGAAAAATAGCTAAAGAGGCTAATGGAGGGCTTAAACACATGAAACAAGGCTTAGAAGTGAAAATATGGGTTTAAACCTTATAAAACAACTTTACTATGGCACGAAAGCTTTGGAGCGTAATGATTGAAATATACAATGGTAGAGTTATGATTGGAAGATAGAAGTGTGATATGCGATCTGTGATATCGCAATCAAAATATCGCAAGGTTGGAGTGGTAGAGGTTAACAGGAACAAAATAAAAACTGTGAAATGTGATTTGCGATGCAGTGGAGTTCAGAATTGGCGTTTGGAGTGGAAAAGGTTAACAGGAACAAAAAAAAAGTGCGAATTGTGATGTGCAATGCGGCAGATGACGTGGCAGTGGGACCAATATCACAACCACAATATCGCCAATTTGGAGCGGTAAGTGTTAAAGGGAGAAGGGAAATGATGCGAAGTGCGATGTGCAATGTAGCAGAGTTATCACATCGGTAGAACGAGCGGTAAGTGTTAAAATAAAAAGGTAAATAGTGCGATTTGCGATTTGAAATTTTGCAATATCGCAATCAGCAGAAGCAAGCGATAAGTCTTGAAGAAAAAAAGGGAAAAGGTTGCAGAGAGTGATTTTCAGGGTGGTAAAAACTGCGATCTGCGATATGCGATGTTGCAATATCACAATCGGTAGAAAAGAGTGGTAAGTTTTAAAGAAAAGGGAAAAGGTTACGGTGAGTGATTGCGATGTGGTAAAAATTGCGATCTGCGATATACGATATCGCAATATCGAAATCAACAAAGGAGAGCGGTAAGTCTTCAAGGAAAAAGGTAACATTTGCGAAGTGTGATTTTGCGGAAAGGCAAAGTACGGTAGTGGGAGAACCGAGGAGCAAAGGCGGAGGTCGAGTGGTCAATGTTTTTGAATGGTTTTTTACGTTAGAAAGGGTAGCGACAGTTGCACAAAGAGAAATGAAAGAATAGAAGTGTAACAGTGGTGGTTGGAAGCGTAACATAGAGATCGAAAATGAAATTCTCTGGAACTTTAATATTGATTCTTACAAGAAAATCTGCGGATTCAAGCATGGAAAAAACAGAAAATAATGCGTGATAAAAGAGTGAATAAAAATATTTTTTTTGGCCTGTGGGAAATTCAACCCTGCTCGAACTCTATGGACAGATATGAGAGGGGAAGGCTTGAACACAATGTTTTGGTTTTTCTAATTGATTCTATTACTCACAAGAAAATGAAAACTACAAGAACACACTGAAAGAAAAACTAAACAACAATGAAACTATTTAAAAGCAAAACTAATTGAATTACAAAAAGAAAACTAGGTAAATGGCAGAAAGGAAAGAATGAAAACAACAGAGAAGCTGAGGCACATGGGTTGGGCCCTAACCCATGAGCCCAGATCTTTGGAATTAAATCAGTAAAATGGAGTTTGTCTACTCATTGCATAAAAAATATAGTCTTATTACATCCCGAATGTCTTAAACAAAAAAATCCTAATAGCTTGTAGCAAAAATTCTGAATGGAATCGAATCCCCTAGAATTGACTAACATTGACTAACTCTTCCTAGCTCTGGCTCTGCTCTATTGATTCTACAAGGCAGCTACCAACAACTCCCTAAAAATAGATAATGGGTCCACTTGAATCCAAGTGAAGTATGGCTTGAGTGCACTTGGTCTTGAGTTGCTTGACTACTTATGGAATTTGAATTGCTGGAGCAGATATCATGAGGATTGTTTGGCTGCCTTAGAGGGTGGAAAACCCCCTTGAATCTCTCCAAGATTTCACCCTAATTTCCTGATATTATTCACTCTTGATCTTCCAGTGGTAGGGAGAAAGTCCCTAAATTATCTCCTTCTCCAAATTTGCATAATCTTCCAAATATTCTCACAACATTCTACAAAAATAACCAATATTAGGCACAAATATGCAATTACCTTTAAACCTTCCTAATAAAATATTAAAGCATAAGAAGACATTATTAAGTGTAGAAGAAGAGATTTAATAGATCTTTTCATGTGCATAAGGAAGGTAAATGGGCTTAAGAAAGGTTATATGGGACTTATTTTATGTCCAATTTAGAGGCCCATCATCACCCCCCTCCTGAAACTATTGCTCATCCTCTGAGCAACCTGTTCATCCTCCCTGCCTTCTGGTTCTTCCTGAATGTTGGCTTATTTAATTTTCTGTTTATTGGCCCATGCGCTGCTCCTACTAATATTCTTGCATTTCTTCTCGTAGGTGCTTCATGAAGGTGCTCAGATGCCTTAAGAAAATCTATTTTGCATGCCAAGAGGTGGTGGATCTACTGTTATTTTAGTTTATTATTATTATTTAATTGCACACAGAATAAACCAAAAGGTCTTTTTCTGTGAATTGAGTTCACCCTTGGTTACTTCTTTGGCACTCGTTGTATTCCATTACATGAACTGCTTACTACCCACTTTCTCAAGTCCTTTTTACTTTTTTCTTGTTCCTCTTCTTGGTGAAAAAAGTGAGGCTAGTTGCTAGATAAGGCTGAGGTTGCTCTACCACTGATTTTGGCTATATAAAAAACTTTCCTTCTCACAATTTTTAATGTTTTATTAAGATAAAATAGATTCAAAGAAAGGGTTAGATGATTGCATACCTGAGCCTTACCATTGATTTTTTTTTTTTTTTGCATGTGATACTGAAGCTGCATGTGGTAGTCTGCTTGAGGTTCTTTTAGAGCATCTGAGCACATGAGGAGGAAGTCCAAGTTTGAATGCCTTTGATTAAAGTGTTGACCAAATTTTATTTTGTGCCAACTTTCTCTTTTTGTGCTTGCAAAGGTTGGATAGCACTTGCATTCATTAGAGAGAGATACATGGAGAAATGCAAATTTTTTTTTTTTTGTAAGGCCTACTAGCTACCCCAATGAGGTTTTCAACTAGTAGGTCTGCCTAGGCACCTCAAAGGAGGTTTTCTCCTAAGATATTTTTTCTTTTCAACCCAGTGACCACCTCATGGAGGTTTTCAATCAGTGAGACAATCTCAGATGCCTCAAAGAGGTTTTCATCTGAGATTTTATTCTTTCCATTTTTTTTTCTTTTTCACTTTCCTACTCTAATTGAAAAAACAAAACCTTTTTCAAGTATAGGAATACTTCCAATGGAGCCATGTACACATCAAGATGATAGATAAAATCATGTGCACACTTGGAATACATGCTCTAACATGTACCTGAATATGAGAGATGAATTGATTTGACTGGGATTGTATCAAGTACTGCTGGAGAAGAGTGTGTTGCTGCAACTCATTGACTGTTTGGAACCATATATCAATATAGTTGTGATCTCCTGGTCCACTCGCTGAGTTGGATCACCTTAGATGTCCTCTTCTATTATGACATTCAAATATTCCTCCTTTTGCTGATTATTCTCTTGAACACATGGAGGAAATGATGGTAAACATGAGGAAACGTTATCAACATCTGATTCTGATGTCGGCTCTTCATCAAGTGAAACCCTCGATCTTTTGATCTCCTCATTTGGATCTTATTCTTATTGATGTTGTCCTTCAACGACAATAAGAAAATATCTTCTTTGCAATACCTTTCTTGAACTAAGATGAAGAACATTTATATCAAGAGGATATGTTTGGTAGTGTTGTACCTCAGCATTGTAAGTGGGTTGAGATACTTCATGGTGTGGGTTTGGAAATGGTGGTATAGGTACTTGAGTGGGGGTGGATATATGAGATGGATGTGGTTGAGGTTGTGGTTGTGGTGGAGGTGGATGGTAGGGATAACATGGAGTTGGGTATGGAGGATATTGAGGTAAATATTGAGGATGTTGAGGATTTTCCCAATAAGGTCCTTGCCAACCATGTTGCCAATATTGGTTTTGGGGTTGAGATGGCCACGGTTGCCAAGGAGGGAGTGTGTCCCGATTAGTTTGAGATGGATGTGAATAATTTTGAAATTGTGGAGTGGGTCCTTGCATCATATCAAGTTGACCAGGCTGCCAGGGTCTCCTTGGAGCTACATAACATAACCTCTTTGTTGATTTCCTTGCTCCATTGTCTTCTTGGTAAACTTCTTTAAACTTGGGGAAAGATGAACAACATTTAGTAGCATATGATTATGCATGGATAACAAAAATATCAACATCTTATTTTTGCTCATTTTTCATTCTTAACATTTCTACTTGTTCACTTAGATTGCTAAGAATTTTTGTTTTAAAGTTATCAAGAAAATTTCCAAGTTCATCTTGCCTTACCAATGTTGATGCTAACTTACTTACTCTTTCCCTTCCTCTTGATATGCGCTTGCATGTTTCACAAATTTCTTCAAATGAAAACTGATATACATCTCCTTTACTCATGAGATTAAGGATATCAATCCACTCCTCCCTAATTTTTCTAATTAAGAGGGTTTTAGTGTGTCAAATCCTAAATGATGCAAATTTTCTCTCTTAACATTATACATGAACCTCTCTATTAGATCCTCAAGGCTCTCATCTTCTTCTTGGTTCATTCTAAAAATTTATTCTCTAAGATCATGATCTTTGTATTTTTCTAGAAATATGTTTTACATATCATTCCATGATCTTATTGAATTAGTACCTAGACTCATGAACCATTTAAGAGCTCTATCCTTCAATGTTGTAGGAAACAATCTCAGTTTTTGAGTGTAATATCCCAAATGGGGAAGCAAAAATACATGAACACAAAATAGAAGTAGCAGTGATAAATAAACTCATAAAATGTGAGAAGAAAACATAGCCATCATATTAGTATTATAGCAGCAAAATTTATACAATATCTTGAGGAAATAATCACTCAAGATAGGCATCACAAGCCTCAAGAGAACATGTACATGAAAAATGAAGTATACTGCTACACAAGAAATGCCCAAGGCTATGAAAACTTAGTTTATTAGATATAAATGCTGCTAGAGTATGTAAATACATGGATATGAAAATATACAACTCATACAATGTTGGGAGAAAATATCTAAACCCCCAAACTCAATTTCAAGACAATCCGGAAAGGATTTCCTGAAATATGAAAAATGGAAAAAATGTCGGAGTGCAGCCCTAGGGATGAGTAGCAACTGAAACTAAATAACTAGATGGAGATGGCTGAAGATGCCACACAAGATGAATAAAAATCCTCCAATGGACCTTCCAAGTGAAAGGCTGATCCTAACACTGAAGATCTCACCCTCCAAATAAACATTGCAACCCCTCACTACAAATGGTCACAAAAATAACATAATCACTGAGTGATACTGCACTGTAGGTAGAATAAAATATGTTGGACAAGTGCCAAGATCTGCAATAAGCTCTAGAATATTCCTCACTGACCTCCCAGAGGAATGGAAGCTCCCTCCTCTGAAAAACAAGCTCCGGAAGTGGTGTTGTGAAACCTCCACTGCAACACCCTACATCACAACATTATACTTCTGCAGAAATAACGCTGTAGCTGAAGGAGGTGGCTTGGACTTAAGCCTGTATGTGGATAAATGAAATGCAAGATCCCACAAGAGGCCTATCAAGAAAGGATAAGGAATTCCTAAACAGGAATGCCTTGTGCTAAGCAACACAACAATCTCAACTAAACAGTTGAAGAAAGCACAAATTCATACAGACCATAAAATCAATAATCAATTTCCTATCTTACTATGGCTTCCTTGCCCTACTTTTATACAAATGGAAGCCCTCTCACCATGGGTCCCACTCATTAAGGTTTCCTCCACCAAGGAATATTCCTCCCACTATCATTGCGCTGTCTCCATAGATGATCTCCACCTTCCTGTCCAGTGTTGTTGACTTGGTCAAGCTGACCTTGTCCACATGCAAATGTCCCTTTTCACACATGAGGGTGTGAAATATAGCTCCTATGATGATCCATTTTCACAATATGAGGGATTTTATTCCTATTTCTGAAATGCATGGGCCTCCTCACCCATTTATTCATCTCCTAAGTGTAAACAACAAAAATCAATATTCCAATTGGCTGCATGCTAATTTTGGAATATTACAGTCCTCCCCTCCCAAATGTTGCTTGTCCTCAAGCAACTGCAAGGATAGAACTGAGAAGTCTCCCTTCCTCTTGCTGTAGCATCATGTTGTATTGTACAACAACCCTCCCTTTTTCCAAAATTTTAGAATAAAATTCACTTAGAAATAGGGTCCCTTTTTTCTTCTTTTAATATAGGAATAAAAGACTTAGAAATAAAGATTCATTGTTTTGAATGACTCATTGCATATCTTTGTTACCAAGTGTGTACAAACAAATACAACATTCAAAAACTTCCGATTCGATCAAATATAAAAGACTTTATTATAGAAAATAAATCAATTGCAAAAGTCCCATGAACAATAATCAGAAATCAGAAATCGGAAAAATCTTTGAGAGAAGTTTTACATACATGTTCAAAATCTCCGATGTGATTAGTCCAATCACAAAGGATTTAAGTTATTCATTCACATATCTCCGATGCGATGCGATCAATCGCAATCGCGTGGTCGGGGCACTTTTAATAAATTCCTTTTGGTCAATCGAAAATTCCCCGATGCGATGCGCTTTATTATAAAAAACTTTTCAAAAGGAAATAAACATTTGTTTTTGCTTAAACGAGAAGAATCTCTATATGGTATACCCCACCATATCGTAATCGGAAATCGGAGAAAAGTCATTAATCATTCTTTTCGATTGAAGCTCCCCGATGCGATATACCATCATCGCAATCAGAAATCGGAGAAGTTCGTTTAACATAATCAGAAATCGGAGAAATATTTATTGTGATATTTATACACCATTTGAATGCTTCCGATGCGATTGATATTCATATACTATAGACTTGTCACATCGGAAGAGTTCATAATAGGTAATTTAATATTATTTCCACAAACGCTAAAACTCCAATAGTACGATTAACATTGAATAGCAAATCAAATGATTATTGGTTTACGATTCTGTTTTGAATACGTGAGTGTGACCCAAACAAAATATTTAAGTGTTACACGGATTCAATAAATAATGAATCATGAACCCATAATTTTTATAATTGTTCTTTTCAATTGCTTGTTTATCACGACTGAGAGCTTATTGCTTTGCAAAATCAAAGAATGCCAAATCCTTTCATTCACAGACCGAGGGAAACAATATCAGACACAGAAATGTCGAAGAGAACAAGGAGAATGAAGACTTCTGTTGCCGCTAAGTTTGTTGAGAGTCCTACAGTCTCGAAGGAAAAACCAGTAAAGCTGAAGTTAGTTATAGATACATCATGTCAAGGGCTCGACAGAATGACATGGGAAGGAGTTTATAATCTATTGGAGAGTGAAAACCCTAAAGTCACAATAGCAAAGGTATCAGTTCCAGATGAAGATACCTCAGATTCTGACTCTGAAATTACTGAAAGAACACTTGCGAATTCATTCCTACATTGAATTACAGCCAGAGCAAACATCATTCCTTATTATGATGTGATTCGATGGGTCATCGATAGTGTAGAAATTAAGGACAGAATGTTTATTTCGGCTTCTGGAACATCTTTTGGATCATTCAAAGCAGAAGACCTCAAAGCAATGTATCATCTCCCTGATCCGCAGAAGGTCTATAATAAAGAATTTTTCAAAGAGTTTGATGACAGTAATAAAGTTCAATCTGAACCTATCAAAGATTGGAGGAAAAATCCTGAAAAGCACAAAAATGAATCATCTGGTATGTATTCAGTAGATTCTCTTTCACCCCCATACTGCTATGCCGCTGCTATGATGTGTAGATTATTTGGCAATAACAATTCTGCTAGGTTTTCTATACAAATGGTTCCTTTAATCCTAGCTGCTTTCAATTCCGAAATTATGGACTGGGCTGTTATTATTTCTGATAGGATAGCTAATAGGATTCTCGAATACAGACAAGATAAAATCGCTGGAAATACCACTCCCTTTTTCTTCTGTGCTTATGTTCTAGACGCTCTTTGTTTTAATTCTGAGTTTCCCTTGTTAGGCTGGAAATGGACTACCAAAGATCCCACTTCGATTCATATATATCATAAACTCCTTTGGAAAGTTCATTTCAAAGATCATGTGTATAGAATATGTCATGGTTTCCTTATTCTAGTTTTTCAAACCATTTTCAATCGCTTTCCCCCTAGATTCTCCGACAAAGCTAAAACTTACTTATCCTCAATAGGAGATTGGTTTGGAGAGGAAAAATTCACGTATGTCAGGATTTTAGGGAGTATTTTGGAACCCCATGTTCTCCCTCTTTTTGTTCCAGATAAACTTCTAGCTTAGGAAATCTCCTATCAATTGACAGTTAAAGGAATGTCCAGATCTCTGAGAAATAGTAAGAAAAGAATGTGGCCTTCATTTCCATTCAATTGTGGACATTTTACTTTGAATGAATTCAAGCATGCAAGAAAGGAAGTCGCCAAAATAAAGGGTTTTAAATTGGCAACAATCCCAGGGAGATAGTATGATCCACAAAAGATCGCTTTTAATGTTACTTCTTCAGTTTCGATTGCTCGGTTCGAGCATGAACCGGATGAATTTGATGATTTGTTTGTTTCATTAAATGAATTTTCTCAAGTTTATAATTTGGCCAAGTCCAAATTCCAGAAAGAAGAAATGAATAAATTTATGCTATTTAGAAGTCAAAGATTGTTGAAAGTTCCTCTAGACCAATTGAGAGTTCCTATACAAGGGTCAGAAGCAGAGGATACATCTGGCAAAACAGCAGGAGAAACATCTACCAGTAAGGCCATTACACAGTCATCTACTAGCCAGCCCATTATACAGACACAAGAAGAAGCAACAGGAAATGATCCGATTGTACACATTCAGAAAGAAATCACTGATGGAAAACCCGATGAAAATAGTGATCAGCAATCCACAGTTCAAACAGAGAAAGAATGCACAAGTACTGATACTAATGTGCATATTCAAAAGGAAGGTTCAGATAGCAAAACTGATAAACAAGAAAGAAATACAGAGAAATCAGATACACAACTTGGAGGAAGAAAAACTGATGAAATTATAGACTCTGCTGATCTTAATGTTTCATCTCAATTGTTGAAGCAGTATAATCAATTTGCTCATCAATTAGGACTGCAGGATAATCCTGAAGAGAAAAATCCAGAAGATCAGGATGTTGAAATCATTCCTGAACATCCTACAGGACAAATTGTGTTGAAAATTGAAGAAATCCCTCCTCTGGATGTATTCTACAGCCCTAAACATAAGGCTGTTGTTAAAAAAACAGAGAAAAAGAAAGAAAATGGATCAAGACACAATTTTTGCTTCACAAGAGGAATTCATGAGTATTGTTTATAAGAATGCTGAAGTGAATCCATCTGAGGATCTCACTAGGTTATCCCAATATGTAGGAGCATACAGTGCTGCGACAATAGATAAAGCTGCAGAGGTTTCTCAGTTGATGACTCAGAAAGATCTACATCTAGCTTTACTTGAAAAACAAGCTAATGAAAATCAGGAGAAGATTGCTCAATTTGAACAGCAATTTCAAAATCAAGAGCTCAGAATTAAAGAGCTAGAAGAGCAACTGACCACAGAAAAGAAGAAAGTTGATGAACAAGCTCTAAACAAACAGCAACAGATGAATCAAGAAATTTCAAAGTTACAAAATTTGTTGCAAGATGAGCAAAATAAAAAGATTGTACAAGAAAAAGAATTTCAAGCAGCTTTAGACAAATTCAAGGATTTTACCAAATTAAATGAATTCAAAACAGAAGCTCTTGAAGCCAATAAACTGCTGTCTCAGCAGTTAAATAATTTTTGTACGAAATTAACTCAAACAGAGCCATTTATTGATATCACATCATCTTTAATACAAGACATAGTTACTCTCAGGAAAGAGATTGATGATGCCGATGAAAATATTTCTGAATTTCTTATTTGGCAAGATACATAGAAGGGAAAAGAAGCTAATCTACCTCGGATAGAAGAAAGACATAAGGAGATCCTATTTACAGAGTGGGAGCACTAGTTGATGAAAGCCGAGAGAGCTATATCAAGAGCTAGAAGTATGATGGGTAATATAACACAATTTATCAATGACAGCTTGTATGCATGTAATCTCATTTCAAATTGTGTTCCAGGAAGTTTACTCAAAGTCAAAGAAATTGATCGCAGATGGAAAGAAGAAATGATGAATAAAAATCAACAGATCAATTAGCTTCAAACAATATCTTGGGATAATATGTGGACCTATCTGATTAAGCCACTCAATCAACAATCAGCTATTAAATGCCTATCAAATGCTGTTGATTGTTTGATTCCAGAATTCTCCGATGCCACATACGCTAGACAATTACATTCCAAGATGAGTCATCCATCAGAAGTACAGGAAATGTTGAAAATTTGCCACCTGGCTACATCGAGCGAGAAGGAAAAGCAATGAATCAGTTCCATTTTAAGATAGTATTTCTATTTTTAATTTGATAGATTGTAGCAGTAGTAGTAGGATTCTGTTTTCATGTAATTTCATATTTAAACCCTTCTCATGCATTGGAGAAAGGGTCCTGAGTTGTAATGATTTTGACTTGGAGATTACATTTCTGTACTCCACTGCCTCTTATATTTTATAAAGGATCACATCTGGTGATTTTATGCGGAATTATCTTTAAAGTGTTGCATTTCTGTACCTTGGAGTTGATTTTGCATCAGAATTACTGGATTTGAGTATCAGATTTCATTTGAAAGCTTTCAAGATAGATAAGGTATTTTTATCTATTCACTGTTGATTTATTTTGTCATATGACATTCGCTTTAAAATTTGCTATCATTTATATATATATTTGGTTTTCACAACGTTTCTTTAATATATCATTTTTGAGTATAATTGAAATGTTGTCTTTCATAAGTATATATAGATGATATACAATGATGAATACAATATGCTAATATAACTCTGTTTAATTTCTTAAACATAGTTATCTTTATTTGTTACTGCACAATTTCAATTAAACTTTAATACATTTTTATGGTTATTGTTAAATTGGAATAATTTTAAGTTGTATTCACATGTGATACTCGGGTTAACTTTGGAATTTCTTTATTAGTATTTAGATTAAATTAGATAGTTTCATTTTAGTTATTTAATCCCATTTTCACTCATCCAAATCAACCCATTACCAACCCATTAGTTATAAGGAAACTGGTCCTTTCAATCCAGTCGGAGCCACCATACCAAACGGATAAGGAGCTGTCCTAAGGTCCCAACCGGGTGGTTTTCCCCAATGTTTGAAGCAGAGATTTTCTAGGCTTCAACACATCCACATATGATAAAATTCTCCAAGGAATGAGATGCTGTCTCATCAATAAATCTCCATATTTCCCCTCCTAAGCATGCAAGCTAGCTAAATGGATATCATCATGAATAAATAGAGTACTCAAGGAGGCAATAAGGTGCTGTCTAGAGGTCCCTTTGAGGTATGGTATCTGAAATTCATTGGGAATCATAATTCCCATGTGAATCCTTCATCCCCAAGCTATCATCCATACAAAATGCGTTACCTCCCAACATGGAAAGTCCTGAAAATTCTCCTCCACCTTTGGCTCTTGCAATGTAGGTGGGCTGAGTAACTGAACATGGTAGACAAAATAGCCTATCTCATGCTATCCTCCTCTACAATTATGATAAGTGTAGAGTGTATTATGATCTTGGGCTGCAATAAAGTTGCCTTCAAGTGGCAAGAAAGAGATTAGACCTCCAAAGATCTCCTCTCCAATGTTATGAATCATGCTAGCCCAAACCATCCCATATATGATGAATAAGAAATCACCATCATATGGCATCCAAATGAGAGGAATACTGAAAGCTTCATGTAGTGCTGGAAGGTACCAACAGTTTCCCAAGTGGTCACAACGCAGTTTTTCTAACTCCTACTTCATAAAATAACATGGCAAGTTGTTTATTGACAAATGGATAGTTATGTATGTCATCACATCTACTAGTGAATAGTAAATGGCTGGGTACATCAACTGAGCATGCATGAAATAAATAAACACTTTCCCAAGGCCACACAAAATATGGCTATATCCATCATATACTTTGGCCCAAAATTGACCATGGAGCCCAAGGAGAAGTTTTCCCTCTTGTGGAGCAATGCACTGTATAGAAATGGTAAGAGTATGCAAATACTATGTTGGACAATCAATAAATGCAAAAAAAATATTCTTACCATGTACTAGAAGTAAGACGATGTATGGATCCATAAATAAGTCCTCGATAGTGGTATGACATACTCCCATGAAGAGGAATGAATCATATGTTGCATGAAGATCACCCTTCTTATGCTTGGGAATCCAAGTAAAGAAGATCATATCTCTATAATAGATGTTTCCACCCACTACTCCATTTCTCTCACCTCCTCCTTGTCCACCAAGTGCATCAAATGTGAAGTGATCTTGGGAATACTCCATCAATAAACCCAAGCTCCCAAGTGACAACGTTGTTGGTCTATGTAAATAGGCTCCTGCCAACTCATAGCTCCATTCTTTGACATGCCCATTGTCAAGACATCTCCCACAATGCTGCTACATATAGGAAATTCCTTCCAAAGTGGAAGTACCTCCTGATCATCCAAGGCTAAGGAGTAGCCCCTTTGCACCATGATAGTTCCATCTCCTACTCCTATAACATCATGCAAAGCATGAGAGCAAATCTTCCCATGCTCTCCCAAGAACAACCAAAGCAACAATAGTTTTTGCTGCCTCCTCATACCTCCATACAAATCATGTGGTGAAAACATAATGATTGATATGAAAAATGTCATATCAACACAATGAATCCATACTCCTTGCTGCCCTATGATGCAAGTATTCTGCCAAACTTCCTCCACCCACATACCCTTTGAAAGAGGATATGTCACATGATGGCAAAACTCCTTCAAGAGTAGCCAACGCAGCCAAGCCTCCTACTGCCCAGTGTCATATATTTGCAAGTAGCTTTCCAGCCTCTTGCTCACCATCCACACCCATTCATCCAAATGTGGGTGTCTCCCATCATGCTCTATCTTGTTACCCTTCCAATGAAGACTACCATCCTCCCAAATCAGATTTTTCTCCTTGCATTTCATGGGATGTTGAAATGAAACTCCTTGGAGATCTCCTAGAGAAGATCTCACATCAATGTCCTTCTTGAATCCATAGGGGTCCAAGTGTGCTGGAGGTAAAACCTGCTTACTGTTGCTTAATGACAGCGCTGTAAAAATCCTCAATGGTGAATTTACTGTCTTTTTTATAACTCAAGGATGAACATATGGTTTTGTATGAGTTTGTTTTGGACAAGGTTCATCCTATCCTCCAATGATTCACACCCCAAACTCAAGTGTTGTGTGCAACTCAAAAATGGCACATGAGGATGATGGCTCATCCCTTTCTTTCTCAACTCAAGGTTGCACAACGTAGTGCAACTCTGCTGCTCCAAATTAGCAGTATAGGTTAACCCTAGGTCATGCAAAAGTAGATTTCCACAATCCTCCATAAGATTTGCTGAAATAGAAAGTGGAAAATTAGGCATACCTTGGTGGAACTTCATAACATCTTGAATGACTGCAAGGGCTCCTTCCTTCAATATGTTGGCTCCCCCAACTGCTGATGTAGATGGCTGCTCCTCCATGGTTGTGACAACGCTGGTACAAGCCTCCCCCAATGGTGGTGAGGGCTTCTTCAACTCTGATTTCTCTTTGCCAAATTTTCTAATCAACCTTTGAGTAAAATCAGCAAAAGTAGTCACTCTTGCATGACTCAAATGGCTGAACCACCAAATGTTTTCTTCACCCTCAAGGTGCAGCGCTGCAATCTCCACAACCTCCATTTTTACCATTGGATGTAGTAGGAAGAATGCATCAAGTCTCCTTGCCCAAGACCTTGCTTTAGACGACCCATAAAAAGTAGACAATAGAAACCTATTGCCCTTGATTCTCCCTTTGCTGCAAGGTCTCCTTTCTTCCTCCAGCTGAATGAACTGTGGTAAAACTAGAGTCTCCTTGAAGGCTCTAGGTTTATATTTTTACTTAGCAAGGTATTCACTTAGAATCTCATGATCCAAGTGTCCTCCATCTCTATGCAATTTGTCCTCTTTTTCAAAAGGAAAGGGCATAGTCCCACTGCTTCTTTCTTCTCTTCTTTGCTTGACCTCCTTGTTGAGGTCCTTCCTGCTTCTAAAAATAATGAGAGAAAACTCATTCTCTCCATTATTCTGATCTTTCTCTTCTTCTTCTTATTCTCCTGATAGCATAATGGTTGAGATTCCACAGGCTGAGCCAAGATTATGCTATGATACCACTGTAATATCCCAAATGGGGAAGCAGCAATAGATGAACATAAAACTGGAAGTAGCAGTGATGAATCAACTCATATAATGTGAGAAGAACACATAGACATAATATTAGTATTATATCAGTAAAATTTATACAATATCTTGAGGAAATAATCACTCAAGATAGGCATCACAAGCCTCAAGAGAACATGTACATGAAAAATGAAGTATACTGCTACACAAGAAATTCCCAAGTCTATGCCAACGTAGTTTTATTATATATAACTGCTTCTATAGTATTTCAATACATTGATATGAGAATATACAACTCATACAATTTTTGGAGAAAATATCTAAACCCCCAAACTCAATTTCAAGGCAATCCGGAAAGGATTTCCTAAAATATGAAAAATGGCAAAAATGCCGGAGTGAAGCCCTAGGGATCAGTAGCAGTTTCAACTCAATAACTGGATGGATATGGCTGAAGATGATACAAAATAAGAATAAAACTCCTCCAATGGAACTTCCCAGTGAAAGGTTGATCCTAACACTGAAGATCTCACCCTCCAAATAAACACTACAACCCTTCACTGCAAATGGTCACAAAAATAACGCAGTCACTGAGGGATACTGTGCAGTAGGTGGAAGAAAATATGTTAGCCAAGTGCCAAGATCTGCAATAAGCTCCAGAATCTTCCTCACTGACCTCCCAGAGGAATGGAAGCTCCCTCCTCTGAAAAACAAGCTCCAGAAGTGGTGTTGTGAAACCTCCACTGCAACACCCTGCAACACAACGTTATACTTCTGCAGAAATAATGTTGTAGCTAAAGGAGGTGGCTTGGCCTTAAGCCTAGATGTGGAGAAATGAAGTGCAAGATCCCCCAAGAGGCCTCTCAAGAAAGGAGAAGGAATTCCTAAATAGGAATGCCTTGTGCTAAGCAGCACAGTAATCTCAACTAAACAGTTGAAGAAAGCACAAAGTCATACAAACCATAAAATCAATAATAAATTTCCTATCTTGCTATGGCTTCCTTGCCCTCCTTTTATACAAATTGAAGCCCTACCACCATGGGTCCCACTCATTAGGGTTTCCTCCACCAAGGAATATTCCTCCCACTATCACTGCACTGTCTCCATATATGATCTCCACCTTCCTTTCCAGCGCCATTGACTTGGTTAAAATTAACCTTTTCCACATAAAAATGTCCCTTTTCACACATGAGGGTGTGAAATCCAACTCCTATGATGTTCCCTTTTCACATTAAGAGGGATTTTATTCCTATTTCTAAAATGCATGGGCCTCCTCACCCATTTATTCATCTCCTAAGTGTAAACAACAAAATCAATATTCCAATTAGCTACATGCTAATTTTGGAATATTAATTTGAGTGTGTGATAAGTAGCCATAAGACCTACAAAGTATCTCAAATTCAAAGATAAATGTTTCGTGATCCACTATCCTCATACCATGGACGTTGGGAAGGAAAGATGGAGGGATGTTCTTCATATGTACACGGATGTCCATATCTTGAATGGGAAACCCAATAAGATCTTCTTCATTGTCATCATATCCATCCATATCTTCTACCTTCAAAAGTGTATGGTGATGTGGTTCTTACTGCACGACGTGGTCAAGTTGGGGGGTTGGTATTGGAGAAGTATTTATTTTTATTTTTATTTTTAAATTTATGAGTATCCCTACTCCTATGAGGCATGAAAATTAGATATTTTTGTATATATATTTTTCAATATTTCTGAAATGGCATGAAAAGAAAGGAAACCAGAAAAGAATGATAAAAAAAAAATCAAAGCATCTACTAGACACCTCCCCAACAACGGCGCCAAAAAATGGTGAGCCCAAGTATTGCACCAAGAGTGCTGCAACTCCCAGGGGTAGCCCTACTTTACTTTATCAACCCGGGGTTCGTACAAACTTGGAGGTGACAGTGCTATATACACAACAAATGCATTCTATTCATGTCATCCTCTTCCGCTTTACGACAGGGTAATATTTCTAAGGGTTCTCAGTGAAGTCTGTCACACTTCAATGAAACTAAAATAGATTGCAGAAAGGAAATGACATATGGAAACTAAATTAAATCGATGAAAAGAAATGACAGAAAGGGAACTAATCTAAATTTATGAAAAGAAATGACAGAAATGAAACTAATTTAATTTGCAGAAAAGGAAATGACTGAAAAGGTACTAAACTATATTGCTGAAAAGAAATAACAGAAAGGAAACTAATTCTAAACCACACTTAACTTGGCCAATCGGATAAATGCATTCTATTTACCCTATGGTCTACCTACCATGCTTCTACCCATGCAACTAAGCTATCCATGACTTAATACTAATTGAAAGAGTTTTGATTGAAATTCAGAGGAAAAAGGGTTAAAGAGGCTAATGGAGGGCTTAGACACATGAAATGAGGCTTAGAAGTGAAAATATGGATTTAAAACTTATAAAAAAAATTTATTATGGCGCGAAAGCTTTGGAGCAGAATGATTGAAATATGCGATGGCAGATTTATGATTAGAGGATAGAAGTGCAATATGTGATTTGCGATATCGCAATCGCAATATCGCAAGGTTGGAGCGGTAGAGGCTAACAAGAACACAATAAAAATTGTGAAATGCGATTTGTAATGCAGCAGAGTCTGGAATCGGTGTTTGGAGCAGAAAAGGTTAACAGGAACAAAAATAAAAGTGCGAATTGTGATGTACGATGTGGAAAATGACGTGGGGGTGGGATTGATATTGCATCATCAGAACGAGCGGTAAGTGTCAAAAGAAAAAGGTAAACGACGCGATTTGCAATTTGCGATTTTGGAGTATCGCAATCGGCAGAAACAAGCGGTAAGTCTTGAAGAAAAAAAGGGAAAGGGTTGTGGAGAGAGATTTGTGGTGTGGTAGAAACTGTGATCTGCGATACATGATGTCACAATATCACAATCGGAAAAAAAGAGTGGTAAGTGCTAAAGAAAAGGGAAAAGGTTGTGATGTGGTAAAAACTGCGATCTGCGATGTGCGATATTGCAATTGGAAAAGGAGAGCAGTAAGTATTCAAGGAAAAGGGTAACAGTTGTGAAGTGAAATTTCGTGAAAAGTCAAATTATGGTAGTGGGAGAACCAAGGAGCAAAGGTGAAGGTCGAGTTTTTGATGTTTTTTAATGGTTTTTAAGTTAGAAAGAGTTGGGATAGCTGTGCAAAGAGAAATGAAGGAATGGAAGTGTAACAGAGGTGGTTGGAAGTGTAATACAGAGATGGAAAATTAACTTCTCTGGAACTTTAATACTAATTCCTGCAAGCAAACCTATAGATTCATGCACGGAAAAAATAGAAAAGAATGTTTGATAAAATAGTGAACAAAAATCATTTTTTTGGCCTGTGGGAAAGTCAACCCTGCTCGAACTCTATGGAAAAGGATGAGAGGGGAAGGCTTGAACACAACGTTTTGGCTTTTCTCATCAATTCTTTTACTCACAAGCAAATGAAAACTACAAAAACATACTGAAAGCAAAACTAAACAACAATGAAACTATTTATAAGCATAACTAATTGAATGATAGAAAGAAAAATACCTAAATGGTTGAAAGGAAAGAATGAAAACAACAGAGAAGCTGAGGCACATGGGTTGGGCCCTAACCCATGAGCAAAATTCTGTGGAATTAAATCAGTAAAATGGATTCTATCTACTCATTGCATTAAAAATATAGTCTTATTACATCCCGAAGGTCTTAAATAACAAAATCCTAATAGCTTGCAACAAAATTTCTGAATGGAATCGAATCCCCTGGAATTGACTAACATTGACTAACTCTTGCTAGCTCTAACTCTACTCTATTTATTCTACAGGGAAGCTACCAACAACTCCATAAAAATAGGTAATGTGTCCACTTGACTCCAAGTGAAGTATGGCTTGAGTGCACTTGGTATTGAGTTGCTTGGCTGCCTCTGGAATTTGAATTGCTGGAGGGGATCTCATGAGGATCGTTTGGGTGCCTTTCAGGGTGGACAACCCCCTTTAATCTCTCCAATATTTCTCACTAATTTCCTGATATTATTTACTCTTGTTATTCCAGTGGCAGGGAGAAAGTCCCTAAATTATCTCATTCTCCAAATCTGCATAATTTTCCAAATATTCTCACAATATTCTACAAAACTAACCAATATTAGGCACAAATATGCAATCACCTTTCAACCTTCCTAAGAAAATATTAAAGCGTAATAAAATATTATTAAGTGTAGAAGGAGAGATTTAATATATCTTTTCATGTGCATAAGGAAGGTAGTTAGGCTTAAGAAAGGTTACATGGGCCTTTTTTTTTGTCCAATTTAGAGGCCCATCAACTACCAGCTTGATTTTTCATTATATTCCTTTTAGTGTTACAACACACATATGTACATGCCGAAGCATTCATAAACCCCAATCCATTAACCATGGATTAGAACATAATCATAGTTCCCTTGACCGGGTCTACAAAATACCAGGGGCAGAAAACCATTATGCCCCAAAACGATATGTGGGTCTGCCTACCTAAAATAAGGTCCAAAAAATTGCTCCTAGGGTGCTGCCCCAGATCTCGTGCAGGGGGGTTGCCACCCCCCTGTGACCCCCCTACTACGCCTTGCGCAAGCGAAGGGGGGCTACCGTCCCCTTCTTACCCCTTGATTCGCGCTTGCTTCTAGTTGTGGAAAGAATATAACACAAACCCCACAGTTATCACGTTCTTAATTTTTTGAGGGATACCATTTGAGGGATCCCAACCTCCTCCTCTCCCTCTATAAATAAACCTATCTCATATTGATGCATCTAGCTGAATCATTGTATTTGAATAGATTAAGAGGAATTGTTGAACATCTTGGTGATATAGAGTAGAGAGAGAGACCTTTTTTCGAGAGAGAGCGTAGTATTTTGCCTCTCTACATCCAAATTCCCTGACGAATGCTCAAGACACACTTCGACTGGACCCGATGAAGAAGGCTGCGATGTCAAGGCTCCTGTTGTAATCTCTTTCTTTCTCTTAATATATATGTGACTGGTGTTTTGGTTCCCATCTTGTGTTGATGTGATTTACATTATGCAATATGTTTAATCTTCCTTGACTGATCAGCTAGTTATGAATGCAATTATTATCATGTATGCTGCTTTTGTCCATTGATCTTTATGTAGGCACCCGCATACCATTGCTAAAGGATCGTGACGTGTCGGGAAAAATATTGGAAGACCTCTGCTGCAGCTACATTGATCACATTACACTATAGGTAGGACAATCTATCCCAACTCGTTTCATTCGTTAACTAGGAACCAACACATTATCATGTCCTCTTGTTGCTAGACCCACTCTAGGGCTAGAGGGATCATCTTTGTCTGCAGAGAGGATTTACCTACACAACAAGTTGGCGACCATACTGGGGATCAGTGTGAGTTTTTTGTCTTGTTGTTTGTTGAGAGTTTGTCTTTTTGAGTCGACTTAGGTTGTTTGATTGCTTCTCTACCTTGTATGGCTTGCTTGAGTGTTTTGAATCCTCCTGTTCAGCTTCAGAGTGTCAAGATTGACCTTTGGTAAGTAGTTTTCTCCTTTTCCCATAGTTTTCCAGCTTGGTGCATTTTTTATTTGAACAGTCATGCCAATTGGCGCTATTTTCCTTTTTTACAGGTGCGCCAACCCCTGTTAATCGCGAATTACAACCTAATAGTCAAATCGAATCCTGTAGGATTTGGTTTGACCTCTTTCCTGAGTCTTTGGTCAATATTTCTTGGCTCTAGGTTGTTTCTTTGACTTGTGATTGGTATTTTGATTTTTTTTGACTCTGTAGTCTCAGTTTTTCTCATTTGTTTGTCCATTATCTCATCGGTGAGGTTTTGTAGCCCTACGGTTTCTAGGTCTTATGCTGTTTGTTCAGCCTTCTCCTCACTGAACCTCCTGAGCTAAATTCGAGTCACTTTGATCTTTTTCATCTCAATTCGCTGGTCGATTGCGTTAGTCTTTTTTTTTATTATCCTTCTTGTATTTGGCTTTTTGAATGATCACTTGCTTTCATTTAACTCCCCATTTCGTCACTTCCAGCATACATCACATTGCTCATTTGGATCATTTTGAAAGCTTTTTGTTTGCTTGAAAGAGTGTGTCATTGGTTTGAGTGCATTTTAATGTCTGTATCGCTTTTGATTTAGTCATTTTAGATATTTACATTCATAGTGCTCAAAAATAGTGATTTCTTTGATTTTTAGTGTAATAGTGCATCATATGCTTCATTCACCTAAAAAACAAAGATTGCATTCTTTCGTTTGGATCAAAAATGAAAATTTATTTTGCATAACTAGCTCTTAGTGAACTAGGAAAGAGTTTTTTGTTTCTCGCGTGGTTGTATTAGATGCATTAGTGAACTTCTTCTTGTACTTTCTTTGATTTCTACTTTGTTAAAGATCTCTATCCTTCTCTTAGTTAGCATTCATCGAACGAAAATGGTGTTCTCTTGCATGTAGTGTGCATTTAGGAATTCGAAACTCCATTCGGTAGGGCCCTGAAACTGAAACATTAATTCAAGATCAACCTTAAAATCAATTCAATCAATCTAAGGAAGCATTGGAACCTAATGTAAATATTTTAGAGGTCTAAGCTAGTGATGTGTTCCGGCGTCGTTAAATCTAGTAGCTTTTGTTCACCACCTGGCGTTAGACAACGCTAGTACGGACTTGTTCTCCCCGTACTATCACATATATAAAGGGAGACCCTCATAGGTTTAAAACCTTTATCCATAGGAAGCCGAGTCTGCCGCCCTGTAACCGTGATACACCAAACACAACATTCAGGGAGACTACCTGCACGTACGCCAATTCCTTGGTCATTTCTCTTTCATTTGATCACCAAGGTGTATATGGAAGTTCACGAAAACCTGGTACACCCTCTTTCTTAGATTACCTGAGTAGTCATCTCGACATTTTCGTGACTCCTTAAAAAGTGAAAATATCATCGAGAACTTGTCCTTTCACGCTCGTTCAATTCTGAAAGTGACTAGAGCCATATTTTTCCTGTTTCTCGACTCTTAAAACATGATTCAACAAAGTTTTGTTTCAATGTCATAAAATTAACTCCCTATGATCACATATCTGTTAAATTTTTTTTGCTTGGCTTGTTTTTGTAGTTCCTTAGAGTTCGATCTTGAAGCCTCGAATAGGCTATCTCATTTTTCTTTTTGTGTTGAAATATTTTCAGAATGGCGGAACCACAAGTTTCATCGTCTTCTTCACTGCCTGCTAGTGGTAGTCCTTTTCCTGACGTTTCTTTGGAAACACCTCATTCCACTAGGTCTGTCGAGTTTGCGCAACCTATTATCCCGAGTGTCTTACCTCTTGCTACCCAGTCTCCTCCTGAAGGGTCGGTTGAATTCAATTGGCCACCTTAGGGTCCTTGGTCTGGTTTTGGGAGTGAGGAATAATTCCCTCCTCTCACTTAGGGATCACCATTATTAGCTGCTACTATAACCCATAGTCCTCGTCGTCTTTTCGACTATCTTACAACCTCGTCAGATATGGATTCTTCTAGTCCTGTCGGCAGTGAAGAGCTGCATGCTTCTATGGGAGAATATCAGCTTTTCCCATAAGAGTTCCCATATGTCTCCAGTCAACGTTCCCCCCAATCGGTGTCTCTTCCACTCAGTTATCACACTTTGGGTCAGATTATTTCTGGTGTCACATCCATTGCACAATCCAGTATAGTGGCTCCCACTGGAAGCTCGGTTTTTCCTACATTAGGAATGTCGCCCTTGAAACCCATCTTGTCAACCACTGTTACGTCTGTCTCAGTCCTACCTACCATTTGGGTGGCTTCATCTACACCGGTTGTTAGCACGATTTTTTCATCAGGGTATGCTACTGTTTGCAGGTCTATCTTTATCAATCCCACATTGCTTGTTGGGCCTGCCGTGAGTGGATCACAACCTCGCGATGTGGAAAACCCTCCTATTTCTACCATGCTTATGGTTTATACTTATAAATTCGATGAATTTCTGTTGGATATCCAACAACGGTAAGCTTCCTCTCCTAATTCTCAGCCGCAAAATTTCGCACCTCAGGTTTTTCAGTAGCCACAAGCTCCCGTCAATCCTCCCCATCACTATGATGTCTATGGTAACCCTGTTTATTTGCCTCCCATCGTGTGGAAATTTTATAAACACAATAATGTATTTCCAGACTCCCCTGATCTAATAATTAAATCCACTGTTAAATACAAAATCCTTCTACTCAATTCTTTGTGGAAATTAAATCGCCAATTGCGAACACATGAAGAAAAATCAATCACACATAACAAGATGTTTTACCAAGAAATATTAAAGCTAAAAACCCCGACTATCATATATTATGTATATCATGGAATCATTAAACAATATCATACAAATCTCAACTCATAGAGCTCTCAGTACAATATACAATCGTCTCACACTGTCATGCGAAAATCGGTTCACACATGCACCAATTTACTGCCTCCTAACACCCTGCCTCCATTGTGCAATCCCTGCTGAAGAAGATCCCTGAATGAATTCGATCTTGCCTTAATTTGACTACACAATCCTCATTGGCAACTCCAATGTGTGTGTAGATGCATTGAATGCATCACTATAGTCACAACTGATAGTCAAACACACCCTTTCACCTATCTCTCCACTGGGTATCCACTGGATCTGACATGCAAGTAGTTAACTATTATGTTTCTTCAGTTGCGAGTGAGACACTACTTGTGAATTAATTAAATAATTAATTCACTCATCTTTCACTAGTGTATCTTTAGTTACAACTAGCACAAGTGAGTTTAACTCACTTAACCGAGTTAAAATAAATAACAACTCACATAAATACTCTTCCAACTCTGTTACAACTTTTTCACACTCAGTTACAATGAAGTCCACCATGCATGAGTCACCTTGGAATGCATAATTAATTCAGCTAACTGTTTTGCCACATTAGTTAACTGAAATCAAGTGCTTCAAGAGAATAAGTTATTATTTATTGTTTGATTATCATTAAGGGCTAATAATAATCGACATGCATTCTATTTTTAGATTTGCGATCTATAAATAGAATTTGCCCATGATCTAAAAATAGAAACTCATCTAAAGGTATAATTTTCTCAACCATCTAGAATCATCATCCTACTAATTCTAGAATATGCTCACCATTCTAAAAATAGACATACACCTAAAAATAGCCTGTGGACCCCACCTAGTGAAGGTGCTTAATTTTCACTAGGATCATCATCTTGTTGAATCTCAACACTCCCTCTCAACAAGAAAGGGATTATCCTTCACCCTGATCCTGTCTCTATGATATTCTAATTTTATCCTAGTGAGCACCTTCATCAGAATATCTGCATCTTGATCTTCCGTAGGAATGTACTGAAGCAACATGATCTTTCGCTTCACACAATATCTGTTATGATGATACCGGATATATCTATGCTTATATATATCATGAAACACAAGATTAATCGAGATTTTAATGCAAATATGATTATCACAATGAACCACTGTAGGATCTAAATGAGAACCGAACAAATTGACTAGGATCTTCCTCATCTAGATAGCCTCACATGTAGCTTGAATTGCTGCCATGTATTCCGCTTCCACTGAACTGAGTGCCATAGATCTTTATTTCCTGCTATACTAAGAAACAACTATAGATCCGATATTGAAAACCCCTCCTCATGTGCTCTTTCTGTCCATTGGGTTGCCTGCCCAATCTACATTCGTGAAGCCATGCAACTTCACCTCATCTATCTGTTTGTACTATAAGCCATACTCAGATGTGCTCTTGAGATATCTCAGGACATGCTTGCATGCCTTCCAAAATAGCTTGGTAGGCTTAACCATCGCTTGAATAAGCTGGTTCACCGCATAGCATAAGTCTGGCCTTGTATTAACTAAATACATGAGCGAACCCACCAACTGTCGATAGACAATAGCATCCACTACCTCTGCCGATGTAGCATCCTCTTTCCTCCAGTTTCTAGGAAGAGGAGTATCCATGGGTTTGCAGTCCTCCATGTGAAACTTACCGAGTATCTCCCGAGCATACTTGCCTTGAGACACAAATAGTTTACCTTCTCGCTGCCATATTTCCAATCCAAGGAAATAATGAAGGAGGCCCATCTCCTTCATCTCGAACTCCTTTGCAAGATCCTCCTTGCATAAGTGTATTAGCTGCCCATATCGATTAGGGCCATAGTCTTCTGAAGGAATGAGTTTGGAAGCTACGTTAGATAGGAGGTCTGCACTAGCATTCTGAAGTCTAGGGATTGATGAAATATTAAATGCTATAAAGTGTTAAGTCAAATCTTGAACTAAAGATTGATAATACTTTAAATGACCTGATAAACAATGTATGGTATTGCATACCTGTCTGATTACAATTTTAGAATCTCTGAAAACTTGTAGATACGTGATGTCTAATCCAATTGATTTGTATAATCCTTGGACTAAAGCCTCGTATTCTGCGGTATTATTGGTGCAATCGAACTCGAGTCTGCAAGTTAACATAATTTTGTTTCCCTCTGGACTAATCAACATGCATCCTGCTCTTTCTCCTTCATTAGACTTAGAACCATCAAAAAATAACTTCCAAAATAAAGATTTATTTACAGGAGCATCTATAAAATTAATACATTTAGAACTATCTGTTTGAGAAAAAAATTCTATTTGAGATAAAAAATAATGTTCTAAGTAAGGTGAAGTATGAGCATTAAAATTTCCTAAGAAAGAATCAACTGAGTAGTTGCCAATGATATTATTGCTGTATGCTACCGGTTCATTTTCTCCTTCCAGTTCTGTTACTATGTATTTCTGATGTTTTTCTTGCTCAACCTTGATCTAATTTGGTTTACCATTGTAAGGGAGCCACATGTGTGACCAATCAGTTGCAAAGTATCCGTGAAGTTTTTTCTGACCAATCTCTGCTAAGAATTAAGCCATAAAATTCTAGAATATCTGCAACTAAAATGTCGATAACTTGACATACCTTTGGATCAGATTATAGCCTTATGGTAACTTGATTTAACTCACCAATCACTTCAACTTGTGATCGATCTAGCTGACCTATGCACACAAAAGATTTTTGCGGTTGAATGTTCAACTTTGCACATATTGATTTTGGTAAAATATTAGATGAAGCTCCAAAATCCACTAAAAAATTATGCAAATTTTTATTGAAAAATTCACAAGTAAGAAGAAATGGGGGAGTATGAGATCTCGACCTTCCTCCAATTAAAGCGATATTTTCTAGATCAAATTTATTAATCACATTAGTTGGAGGTCTTCCCATTTCATGGGAAGCTTAAGATATTACAAGTGCGGGCAAAGGTTTTTCTGGTACAGCATGTAATTCTTTCAAAAGTACCTTTTGCTGGTGTTTTAACTTGCTCAATTCATAAAAGGTGATGTTAGCCCTAGTCTTCTTCATGTCTTCTATGATATTATACTCCATTTCATCTGAAACGATCAAAATTTTTGATGGAGTTAATGAATATGTTTGGACTGGGCTGGTTTGAGTCGCTTTAGATGTCGTTTTCTTGGCTGCGACTTTATCCTTAGTCATTGAGCTTGCGCTCTTTGGATTAGGAGTAGGTTGAGGAGGACCAAGTTGATTTCTACTTCGAGTGCTAACTGGGGATGCCTCTTGATCTTCTTCATCTGGGAGGATGAAATCCCACATACCTTGTACCTCTACAACTTCTTCTTCATCGGTATTTTCTTCAGTAGCAATCTCCTCTTATTCTTCTTCTGATTCAGCACTTGTGATAACATTTGGTGGCTTTGAATCAGTTGAAGGGTTTCTTCTATAAGGCTTGAACGAATTTTTAGAAGATGTTTCTGCCACTTGTCTCTTAATTTCAACCATTTCATTGGACATGGTTTTCAGAACTTTCTGCAATCCTTCTAAATCGAATGGATACTTCGATTGTTTTTTCTTGGGGTCTTCTTTAAAAGTAACTTTCTTGGATTTTTGTTCCTATATCACGTTTTTCTTTTCTAGAGCAATGATACGTTTCTCTACTGCTATTGCTTCCTTCATATTGTCAGCTAAATTTGTTTTTTTAGCCCTATCAACGAAGATTGCTATGTTTGATGGTACAGCAAGGATGTACCATTCACATCGCACTTCTTCGCTAGGCTTGGAAGCAGTAGGAATTCTATTTAACAGTTTATTGAAACGTGAATTAAAATCCTTGATAGGTTCTTTTGACTCGGCCCTAAGGTTAGAAAAATCATTGATCAGTGTCGCTGTAGACCTGTCATCACCGAAATTAGTATAAAATTGATCTTGGAAGATATCCCAACTAGTAATAGATCCAGACGGTAATGAGAAATACCATGATCCGGCTGCTCCTTGTAGAGTATAGGGAAAAAGTCGGATGACAACATCTTCATTGGTAACTCCATTGAGATTTATGGACAACATAAAGTTATTTATATGTTCTTCCGCTAGCATGCTTGCTTCAGGATTAAACTTAGGCAACCATTTTTCAGGACGGGTCGGTAATTGACTCAAGGGCGTAGGCATTAAGACTTCCCCTGGGTTATTCCATGGAAATTGGGCCATCGCTGAACTACCAATAGAGGAAAATGCAGAAGATGATCCTTGCGATTGGGAAGATCAGGATATTATGATTCCAGATGTTTGAGAAGGAGATGTGGAAGTTCCAGTGGACTGACGGACAATAGTCTGAAGTGGAGGGGTGGATGGTTGACTTCGCGGTGAAGAGGTTGAGATGGATGATGATGATGAAAGAGTCTCGCTATCAAACCCTTTAGGTGATTTATTTGCTCTCTTCCTTGTAGGTAGAGGTAACTCGGTTGGCTGAACGTCAAAATTTTCGCTCTGTAATCTGGTGAGAGGATGAACAGGGTGATATTGCGAAGTCACACTGCCTTGAGATTTATCAGATCTTTGAGGTGATATTGAAAATCGCTGAAGTTTATGGATCAAAGATTTAACTTCAGGAGGTTCAATAGCAGATTCTTCTGAAAAGTAAGGGTTTGTGGTAGTGGCTGTTGTTCTTTCGACTTCTAGCTCTAGATTTAAAGATTCTAAGTGCGATGGGGAAGTCGGGGGAGATGGTGAGAGCGATTTACTCTCAGAATGGTATTTAGATTTTGACTTACTTGCCATTCATAGTTCGGGGCCCTCCTTCTAGCGCCAAATATGTTGAAGCCCCGAAAATTGGGTCTACAACAAGGGGGATACCCACCCAGTCTGAACCTTGGTTGGCAGCTCCTTTTCCATTTGGTATAGTGGGTCCAAATGGGGATAATGGGACCAGTTTCCCAATATATGCGTGTGTGTTGAGAATTTATATTTCCTTTCTAAAAGTTCCTAAGTAAGATGCTTTTATTCTAACTCTAATCTAATAACATGCAATTGTATTCTAATAAACAGAAATATCTAATTCTATACTAACCTGGGATGTAATATTTCCGTTATGCGATCTAAAATGATTTCAAATAACAATTGGTAATAAAGATCATTCAACTATTATAAGAAAATAATTCAATAAAGATAAAATAATTCGTATAAAAAGTTAGACGAAACAGTTGTGAAAAACATATCGCATAATAAGCTACTCACATATTAAGCATAAATAAATAGCTATCACCGTAAAGAAGTGCCAAATGATAACTCAAGCATTCAAGCATTAATATATAAACAATTGAACATGAATATCACTTTAACACAAAGGCATAAATAGTTAAGAGATAAAAGTACCATTTATAATTAGTTCTACTCATGAGCTTCAAGTAATAATGACTTATATCTTCTTAATCCAACATCCACTAAGAGTACAAAAGTGAAACATCAGTGGTAGATATTAAATGCAGATATCAATAAATCCTGTTCTATTCATTCATCAAAACCTCCTCAGAGGGTGAAAAAGTGCATGTTCTGAGGACAAGTTTTTGAAAAATTTAAGGACCCTTCTCTAAATGCATGAGAAGGGTTTAAATACTACTAACTAAATCTAAAAATATTTTATTACAAAAATGTAGGATACGGTTTGAATGAATGTCCTTATTTTAGGAAAAAATAAAGAAAAATTAATACTAAATCTAAAATCAACTAACTATTTGTGAATCTGTTCTTTGAAATTGCAAGCGTTCAACGTTTGTTTGAGAAGAGTAGGCTGGCCGACTTCAGACTTTAACTGTCCTATGAAAATGGAATTGGCAAGAGCTGGCACCATCTTCTCGATAGAATTGATGATACATTTGAGAGTCATGCACTGGCTGTGTAGTTTTACCAAACACGCCCAGTAAGAATCCCAATTTAACTGAGTTAATCTTTTAATTGATTCTGCCTTTTCTTGAGCCTTCTGTCTCCAGCTTGTCTGCAGTTGCTGTGCTTTCGGTAGATACCCTGGAGTGGTTTCTGATGTTAGATTTACCTTGTGAAAATTTTCATTTATGCAATCAATAACATTGTTTGCTGTTGTGGCTGCTTCTTCTGTCGCTTGCTCTGCTTTCCTGATTTGTGCATCCCAATTATTAAAGAGAATTTCTTTGTGATTTTCGTCGATTATTGGTGCACCTGCTCTTTTCCCCTCCTATGTTTCTTGCCAAGACAAATATTTGGTAACTCTTTTATCAATTAAATCATAATCATGTTGTAAGTCTACGACTTGATTAATGATTTTATCACTTTCTTCACAATAAGAGTTCCATTGTGATATTCTTTGGCATAATATTTCCTGTTGCTGCAGTAGTTGATCATTTAAGGAAATGGATTCTGTGATGAATTCTGTAAGCTTGGGATCATCCTTGTTCATCTCTTGCATAACCTGTAACTGTTTTTCTTTTTCATCCAAACTATTCTAGTACCCTATCTGCATTTGTTGGAAGTCCTGCTGTAATTTTTCAAGATGTTTCTATGCTTCATTGTTGGTGTTGGCTTGTTGCAGCTGTTGTTACAAAACCTGTACTTGATCTTATTTCTCATTCAGTAATTTCCGTACCTCAAATGCTTTATCAATGGCTGTAGAGGCATATACTCCTGTGATCTGAGATAATTTGGTGAGATTTTCAGTGGGATCAACGATAGGATCTTGCCATAGGATGTCTAATTGATCTGCATCATGAGAGAGCACATTTTCCAATTTTCTTTTCTTTCTTTGTCTTCTTACCACTGCCTTGTGTTGTGGACTATAAAATACATCAAGAGGAGAAATTTCCTCTATTTTGAGCATAAGTTCAGAGGATGGGGTAATGGAAATATGTTCCATTTCTGAGACATTGCTAGTTATTTTTGTTAATATATTTTTTGTTGCCTGTATATTAATCATAGGTGTTTGTGTGTTTTGTCCTTCAATATTGATTAAATCATTGAATGTCTCCCATTCTTTATCTAGCTCAGTTCTGACTGATGATTGCTATATGATGAGAGGGGGAAGATTTAGCTGTGGAGAGGTCAAAACCTATTGCTGTGGGAGTTCCTTTGACTGGGCAGTATCCCTTACTGACCCTTTACTTTTATCATAGTCATTTTCAGACCTCTTAGAGTGTTCTGACGTTTCTCTCCTGGACTTAAATTTATATCTATCTGTGCCTGAACTTCCACTGAGACTAATGCTGAGAGTTGGTTCCCTTATGGGTTCCAGGCGTAATTTATCCAAAGGGATACTAGATAATCTCCTTTCCCTGTACATCTTGAAATCTTGAAATTCTGCTGGAGGAAATCGTATTTGGGCCGAATTTAGAACCTCTTTAAGTGTTCCTTTCTCTTGGAACATGTCATCAAAAAGATCATCTTCTTTAAAAAACACCCTTATTTTGACTGCAGTGGTGAAATTTTTAGCAATATCATAAGGTTCGAACGGTCTTCTTGGAAATTTGAACAAACGTAAACATGTTATGTTGTTTACTTATTTGAATGCATGGCCTACATCAAATAGTGAAAAGGCCCCACAGGCCACAAGAAATTGTGGCCAAATAGCCTTCTTTTTATCTTTTAAATCTTTAGTCAAACCTCCTTCTCTGCAGGTTTGATAAGAAATTTCTTATGCCATGAGTTTATCAGGAACATACAAAGGTAAGACATGAGGGGAAGCGAGACTTCCAAATACCCTGACATATGTAAACAGTTCTTCTCCAAACCATCTCACGAAAAAAAGTATATCTACCTCTGCTTCAGGAGAAAACCTTGGAGCGTCTTTATCATATAACATTCTATACAGGGGCAACATGATTCCATGACATATCTTGTAAAAATAGGGAATGAACTTGGAATCCCACAATTCTTTATGATAAATATGAATGGGTAAGGGGTCTTGAGTCGTCCATTTCCAACCCATTAAAGGAAACTTGGAAATATAATAGATTGAATCCATCACATATGCAGATAATTAAAAAGTGGGATAAATTATCTGAGAAACATTTCTTTTAGACCGGTAATTCAAAATGGTTGTGGCTAAGTTATCGGATAATATCTTAGCCCAATCCACAACAGTAGCATTAATAGCAGCATTCAATAATGGTAGCTAGTCAGATGAAAATTTATTAATGTCTGGCTTCCCAAAAAGCCTACAGAGCATAGCAGCAGCAAAGAAATACGGGGAGGTGAGAGAACCAATACTATACATACCGTGTTTATCCCTTTTTAGTGGTTCATCCCTCCTTGACTAGTCCTTGGTACATACTTCCAGGTCTTCATTTTCTTTAGAAAAATTCTCCATGAACTATTTGTTATAAGTTGCCTATGGATCTGGTAAATGATATATGAGTCTCAAATCTTGTGGAGTGAATGAGCCAATGAGTTCTTGACCCTGAGTCTTAAACTGTCTGTTAATATCAGAGCTGTCTAGTACCCATTTAACCATGTCCGTGTATGGAAGAATTTTAGGCCTCGCCGCTATTCGGTGCAAGAATGAGCAAGCTAACTCTGTAATAGACGCCTCAGAAGACCCATGTGAGCCTGCAGTAGCTGTAACCTCCATTACTCTGGGGTTCTCTTCCTCAAGTAGATTGTACATGCTTTCTCAAGTAGTAATACCAGCATCTTTGTTACAGGCGGTGTCTGTATACAAGGATGTCATTTCTTTGTCTTCAGAACTCGGAGCCTTGTCTTTCTTTCCCATAATATCCTGAGTACTGCTTTGTATAGTTCTCTGTTCTTCGTTCCTGCAGTTTACAAGTGAGATGAGAATAATGATAAAAAAGGTGATGGGAAAGCTTTTAAATGCTGAAGAAATATAAAATATACCACCTTACGTGAAATGGCTCTTCGATCATAACAAAACCATATTTCATTAATGATTGACAACCAATTCATTTATTAACATTAAAGCGCATAACCAGACCTCGGTTTATGGAAAATATTTTTTGTACAATGAGCCTTAAAGATCTGCGATAAGGCGATCTGTGATTTGCTTCACAATATCCCAGATCGTAGTATTGCAGATCACAATCTTGTGGAATTGCAATATCTCAATACTGCGATATCGCAAAATCGCAAAATCGCTGGAGCGTAGCATATGAAAAACATCCATTAATGTGTTTTTCTGTGAAACGCGATTTGTGATATGTGCCATCGCATATCGGTGGTTTGAGGTTTTTAGCGTAAGTGATATTTGAGGCATGCGATGCGATGAATATTTTTTAGTGCATAGTATCGCATCGTGATCTCGCAATCTTTAGAATTCCGCTTGTAAGGAGATATTCATTAACTTTTTGTGATGCGATATTCCTTTAAGGAATGATTTTATTCTATCTTATCATAAAACTTAGGCTTTTTAGATTTTTCAAGGGGTATTTTCCTAAGTCTATGATATTAGGTTTTATTGAAAAAAAGAAAAGGAAAAACAAACACTAATCGATTTTTAAATTTTTTGACTAAGGGCCCCCACTTATTTAGTAGTAGTGATAATACTAAATAAGAAGGGGGGTTGTTGCTAGCCACAACAGGTCCTTATGGAAGAATACCATGCGATAGGTGAAAATTTTTCTTCCTAATCAATCCCCTCGATCTGTGAGAAGCCTCGAACAACAAATCTTTCCTTATACTTCTCAACACTCCCATCAATAGCTTGGTTTACCTTGTATATCCATCTTGAACCTACCACTGATTTATCAACCAGCCTTGGAACAATTTCTCAAGCACTGTTTCTAACAATGGATTCATACACCTCCACCATTGCATCTACCCATGTGGGCTCCTGCACTACTTCCTGAAAAGAAGATGGCTCTATTACAATACATTTTCTCATGAGAGCCACGTATCTAGTGAATCATTCAGGAGACTGTCTCTGTCTTCACTGTGAAGTAGGGGCTCCTACATTATGTGCCACATCAAGCTTCAGCCTCTTAGCTTTTGTGGTACGCCTTCTACCAGTTCTGATATTTGGCTCTACGTGAGTGGACTCCTCCACTCCATGAATCTCCTCCTATGGATGATCCACATCTAGAGACTCATCTTTGGAACACGCAGTTTCTCGTCTGCATGCAAGACTAGCTCCCTCTCGAGTGAAAACTTCATGGCTCGTGCAACACCCACGATCGTCCTTTTCTTCCTCTTCGCAACTCCATTCTGCTGTGGGTTATGAGGCGCTATGAGTTCTCTTCAAATTCCTTCTTAGCTACAAAAGTATTTGAATCCATTAGAGATATATTCACCACTATTATCGCTCTGTAGAGCCTTCACTTGCTTCCCTGACTCCTTCTCCACCAATGCTTTAAACTCACATAACTTTGAGAATGTTTGATCCTTCTTCTGCATGAAGAAGATCAAGCATATATGAGAATAGACATCAACAAAAATAACATAATACCTATTTTTTTCTATTGAAGCAACTGAGAATGGCCCACACACATCTCTGTGAACTCTCTCCAGGATCACCGAAGCACGATTCTCATTTTCATGAAAGGTGGTCTTCACAAAATTACCCATATTAAATCCCTTGCACTGATCTATATGCGCAAGTGTACCCTTTGGAAGTCCAGTAGAAATCTGCTACAAAATATTTAGGGTGCCATGGTGAAGATGGCCCAATCTCCTGTGCCATAATTCACCCTCATCTTAGCTCACCACTTCTTCTTATTTGCCCACCATTGCAGCGCAACCATATATCTCCAGCTTGTAGAGATTCTTAACTTGAATCCTTATCCTCTTCATTTAACCCATTTTTTTATGTCGCAGGAAGGCTTTTCCATCGCTGAAAACAACGTCATAACCTCTGTCCTCCAACATCGCAATTAAGACAAAGTTTTTCTTTAGACCTGGAACATGCATAACATCTTTCAACAGAAATGGTTTACTTGAATCCTTCTCAAAGGTAATGGTACCAATGCTGGTTGTACTGTATCGTCCATCATCGCCCATCTCTATATGCATTTGGAGATCTTTCTCCTCCAAGTTGATGAAAATATGCTTATCTCCTGTCATGTGGAAGGAAGCACCACTATCAAGATACCACACTGATCCCATTTCGCTTGAAACTAAGCATATGATCAAAGAGAAATCAAGTTCAAATTGTGAGGCAAGGGCCTCACTAGCTGCAGCTCCAACAACCTTCTTGTTCTTCTTTTTCTGTGGGAAGTTAGTGGCGAGATGCCCATGTTCGTGACAGTGAAACACTTCACCTTGGACAGATCTAGATTCTTGCCTTTAGCCTTGGATTTTGAATGGGATTTATTCCCCTTCCCTTTCCTCGCTTTGGTAGCCAAAGAATAATCCTCTTCATCATCATGCTTTGATGAAGAGCCATCCCTGGTATTCTGCCTTATCTCCTCCTGCACTAGATCCGACCAAAGTCGCTCCCAATCCGGTAGTTTTTCTTGTCCATTGACAGAGTCTTGATAACTGTACCAACTCTTAGAAAGTCCAAGGAGAGCCAAGCTCACCAATTCATCATTAGCAATTGTAATTCCCACACTCCCCATCTCATCCCTACATTGGAAAAGCTTCGTGAGATACCTTGGAATACTGTCGCCCTTCTCCATTTTTATTTTTCTGAGTTTATCTTTCAGTGCCAACTTCCTATGGTCGTTGCTACTTTGGAAAATATCTGTCAAAGCCTTCCACATTGCAAATGGAGTGGCTTTCCCATGAAGGCTTGACACAATATGGTCTTTCACACCTTCCAACAGAATCCTTCATGTCTTCACTACTTTGTTTTGCCAGGTGTCAAGTAATACAACATCTGTCGAAGTGGGCTTAGGAACATCGCTATCGATGAAATCCTTCAAGCCATTATCTTCAAGCACCACCTCCATCCTGTCCTTCCAAGCTATGTAGTTCGAGCTGCACTCGAGTGCATACTCCAACCACAACCCATTGAAATCCATTTCAATGTTTACTCAATTGTCGCACCAAGAAATTCTTGCAGCAAATTCGAATTGTTCCACCAACACAACTCAACATTGCTTCAATATTGTAATATTCAGTGATTAACACTGCTCTGATACCATGTAGAAATTTTATAAACACAATAATGTATTTCCAAACTCCCCTGATCTAAAAATTAAATCCACTGTTAAATACATAATCCTTCTACTCAATTATTTGCGGAAATTAAATTTCCAATTGCAGACACATGAAGAAAATTCAATCGCACATAACAAGGTTTTTACCTGGATTTGACATGCAAGTAGTTAACTATTTTATTTCTTCAGTTGCAAGTAAGACACTACTCGTGAATTAATTAAATAATTAATTCACTCATCTTTCACTAGTGTATCTTTAGTTACAATTAGAAAAACTGAGTTTAACTCACTTAACTGAGTTAAAATAAATAACAACTCACATAACTACTCTTCCAATTCTGTTACAACTTTTTCACACTCAGTTACAATGAAGTCCATCATGCATGAGTCACCAACCAACCTTGGAATCCGTAATTCCTTCAACTAACTGGTTTTCCACATTAGTTAACTGAAATCGAGTGCTTCAAGAGAATAATTTATTATTTATTGTCTAATTATCAATAAGGGCTAATAATAATCAACATGCATTCTATTTTTAGATTTGCGATATATAAATAGACTTCGCCCATGATCTAAAAATAGAAACTCATCTAAAGATAGAATTTTCTCAACCATCTAGAATCAGCATCCTGCTAATTTTAGAATATGCTCACCATTCTAAAAATAGACATACACCTAAAAATAACCTGTTATCACTCCAAAAATTTTCAAAATATGATTGTGTCAAATCTTCTCTTGGTCATGGTTTCTAGTAGGTGTTATGTCATTTTAAGTTTTTAGAGTCTAAGTCATAGGGTTAGAGTCTCATTTCCATCATCAAATAAAGTCCAACAACCTTGTTTCACACTTTAAGGGTCCCATATCATGTTTAGAAAGACAAATTTTTAGCCATTGTGAAAAAAATTTTGAAACTAGCTACGAAAATGTTGTTTTCGTAGCGTGGTACGAAATCGCTGAAACAACCTTTTTCATCAGCAAAAACCTTGTTTTCTGCTCTAAGTAGTATTTTTCCAAGGAGGTTTCTAGGAAAATGAAAGCATATTTTGGAAAACTGAAAGAGGTTTTTATTCCTAACATAATTAACTACAAAAAAATCTTTCAATTTCTTCAAATTCATTATTATCTGGGAGAAATAGATGGTTGAACTTGCGCTACGAAACTGTTGAAAGTCATTCAGAGAAAAATTCTACTTTATGGTTTTAGTAGTATTTTTCAAGATCAATTTTTGGCCACATGAAAGGGTATTTTGGAATTATGAAAGAGGTTTATTTTCAAAAAATATCTATCTACAATAACCTATCTCAATTTCTTCATAAGGATTACCAGTTAGGATATACACGGCCTTATTTGAAGCCATATTTTCAGAAATTAGAATTTTCCAGTTTACACCTGATGTTCAAAGACAGTTTCTGAGCAGTAGGGAGGTATTGAAAAAAAAAAGAGAGGTTTTTGTTTAGAATAGAGTGGTATCCAAAAACCTCCTTCAGTTTTGAAAAATACAGTTTTGATGAGGAGATAGAATCTCTGTCCCAACACCTATTATTCAGCTAAAACAGAGTAGTAAGTGACAAATCTTTTAAACATTTTTAGGGTTATGTGGAATATCTCACTTTTGAAGCAGTTAAAAGTTGATGTTTTTTGATTATGAGACTACATGGGGAAGAAAAAGCAAGTTTTGAAGGGATGAAAGGACTGTGGGAGCTTGAGAAAAATCCAAATCCTGAACTGATTGATAGTCAAGCTCAGTTTTCATCTGTACCCTACCTGCAATCAAGGAAGCCAAGTTCATCAGGATGGTTAAAATTAAACTGAAGGCTAATAAAAGAAGGCTAAAGAGGAGAATTGAATATTTATAGATAAAGTTAAATTAGTTTGGAGATGAGCTACAACCTAAACAGTAAGTTTCATCTTTGAAATACACTTTGAAGGTTATATAGTAATGCTCCATTTTTGAAATTGCTCAAGGTTGATGGTCATTGTTATAAGAATGGATCTACACCTGAAGAATAAGTTTAAAGGTTTTTGACTTGAAAATTTGAGGAAAAAACTGAGAAAGATGAAGACTCAACAGTTTCGTAGCATGCTACGAAACTACTGTAGGATGTAGTTTTGTGAATTTTTGTAAATTTCAAAGAAGAAATGGTTCAGTTTTGAAGCCTTGATGCTGATGGGAGATATATATTGAATATAAATGAATATTCAAAGGGTTTTGGCACATTTAATTGGAGTCTAAAGAATTTTTTTCAAAATAAAGGTCTGCGCTACGAAAACAACAGACAGTTTCGTAGCGTAGCAATATTGACAGTTTTCACATCCTTTTTGGAAGTTTGGCATCTACAAAGTTGGAAAGTCGAATTTGCATGAAGACTATAAGAAAATTTCCACATGTTTTGTGCTCCAGTTATGCAGCAGTTGGTTCGAATTGGCATTAATGAAGCACTTCAGCTTTTATACAGGGAACATGCTCCTATTTTGCAGGGACAGATAAGAGGCAAGTTAAAAGATGTCACAACAAGGTTATGGGCTTCATCAAATTCGAATTCATGGAGTTATAGCAGCTATCAAACATAGTTTTTAATGCTTATATAAGGTTTTTAAAGGTTGTTAAGTTATAATGAAGAGTGTTTTAGTCCTAGTTGTATTAGGACTCCAAGACAGACGTTTAACTGGCAGATGTAAATGAAGTTTGTTTAGAAGTTGATAGGTGTCAAATTCGAATTTTTCTCAAAGGATTGGAAGGAATACAAGGATGTAATGACCTCTCTATAAGAGGTTAGAATTCTAATTGCATAGGGTTGGAAAATGTAATCAGAACAACTAATTTTGTAAATGCTTTGAGAAGATTGATATATACAGAAACATAGTGACTTTTTCTGAAGCTGAGATTCTTATTATACTTTAGTGAGATTTATTTCTTCTCTCATATGTTTTACTTCCATAGTTTTGATGCTTAATACTCAGAATTCATGGGAACATGCTTTGACTTCCTTTAAGTGTTTATTTATGGTGAATTGAGCTCTTTTTTATTATCTTTGGATGTTTTTCTTCAATGTTTAAAGACTTATTAATCAGAATTCATGTTATTCATGCTCTGACCTCCTTTAGGTGTTAAGATTTGATGAATCTCTTCTAAATACTTTCTTTTTAGTACCTTGAGGTATCATTACTCAGAATTCATGCACACATGCTCTGACTTCCTTTGAAAATTAAGTTATTTAGACCTTTCTGAATGTACTAACTTTTTCATTGAAGTATATACAAGCCTTAGTTTTATAAGAAGAGCTATTTTGTTATCTTATCCCTATCACTGACTCCATAGCCCAATGGTAACTTGTCTTCATCTTTCAACCTACAAACATACAAAACCATGAACCATAGAGTTAGCCATCTATATTTATACAAAATCAATAACCCTTGAGAGAGCCCTCTCAGGATGAGGAGGCTAAGCCTCAGCCAAAAGCCTGGTTTGAAAGAGTTACACCGAGGTAGTCTGATCAGCAGCCTCTCAGGGTCCTATTTTGGTGAAAACATAACCTGCAGGCCCCACTTAGTGAAGGTGCTTAATTCTCACTAGGATCATCATTTTGTTGAATCTCAACACTCCCTCTCAACAAGAAAGGGATTATCCTTCACCCCGATCCTGAATCTATGATATTCAAATTTGTTCCTGGTGAGCGCCTTCGTCATAATATTTGCATCCTGATCTTCCATAGGAATGTAATGAAGCAACATGATCTTTCGCTGCACACAATCTTTGATATTATGATACCAGATATCTATATGCTTATATCTATCATGAAACACGGGATTAATCGAGAGTTTAATGCAACTCTGATTATCACAATGAATCACTGTAGGATCTAAATGAGAACCGAACAAACTGACCAAGATCTTCCTCATCCAGATAGCCTCACATGGAGCTTGAATTACGGCCATGTATTCTGCTTCCGCTGAACTGAGTGCTCTTTCTGTCTGTTGGGCTGCTTGCCCAATCTGCATCCGTGAAGTCATGTAACTTCACCTCATCCTTCTATCTGTACCATAAGCCATACTCAGATGTGCCCCTAAGATATCTCAGGAAATGCTTTCCCGCCTTCCAAAACAGCTTGGTAGGATTAACTATCGCTTGACTAAGCTGGTTCACCGCATAGCATATGTCCGACCTTGTATTAACTAAATACATGAGAAAACCCACTAACTGTCAATAGACAGTAGCCTCCACTACCTCTGCCGATGTTGCATCCTTTTTCCTCTAGTTTATTGGAAGAGGAGTATCCATGGGTTTTCAGTCCTCCATGTGAAATTTACCGAGTATCTCCCAAGCATACTTGCCTTGAGACACAAACAATCCACCTTCTCGCTACCATATTTCCAATCCAAGGAAATAATGAAGGAGGCCCATATCCTTCATCTCGAACTCCTTTTCAAGATCCTCCTTGCATGAGTGTATCAGTTGCTCATCATCAGTCAATATTAAATCATCAACATAAAGAACAATGATTAAAAGCTTACCCTCCACCACAATCTGGTATAGGTTTTCATCTGCTTCACTCTTGGTGAAGCCAAGTTCAGTGAAATAGCTGTCGATCTGAGTGTACCAAGCACAGGGTTCTTGCTTTAGCCCATACAATGCTCTTTTGAGTCTACACACATGCGACTCACCGCTGAAGATCTCAAATCCTTCAGGCTGCTCAATGTACACTTCTTCCTCAATGATCCCATTAAGGAATGCAGTCTTCACATCCATCTGATGAATGTGCCAACCCATCTACGCTGAGAGAGAAAGTATGGTCCTTATGGAAGAATACCATGTGTCAGGTGCAACGGTTTCTTCATAATCAGTCCCCTCGATCTGTGAGAAGCCCCATGTAACAAATCTTGCCTTATACTTCTCAACACTCCCATAAAAAACTTGATTTACCTTGTAGATCCATCTTGAACCTACCACTGATTTATCAACCGGCCTTGGAACAATTTCACAAGCACTGTTTCGTTCTTCACTTCTTCTTCCGAGAACAACGTTCCATACATAGATCAAATTCCTACGCCTTACGAGAGTGTAGGGTCGTGTCTCTTCAAATATCTTTTCCTCATGGGTATTTTTCCTCTTCCTCCACCCAACACTGTTCAGATTAATATGATCTCCCAGTTTGACGATCCGTGGATAATCCTTTGCCTGAGCAAATCAATTCATTTGGAGATTCAATGCCGTTAAGTCCAATCAAGATTGACTATTGTGAGCTTATTTCGGCTTCAGATCCTTCGCCTCCTGATCATGCCTCTTTGGGCATGTCTTTTGATACTTATTCTCAATCCCCTTGGCTCGGTGATTCAGATTTTCCTGATCCCTTGAAAGAGATATTTCCCTCCAATGAGGCCATTGTGAAAACTATGTATCTCGAGGATCCCCCTTGGGACGATAGTCATCATCATTCTCGTTCATGCCTAGCCTTGGGGCCATGTCTACGTGTCTTGAAATTTTTACTTCTCAGGTTCCTTATCCTTCGCTTCAAATTCCTATTCTGACACACAATTTTTTTGCAGAGGGTAACTTGAGTAATATCACACAAATGATGCCTATCGACATTTCTGTCAAACTGGGAATTGTTGAGAACATCCATATTGGGGTGACCTACTCTTCGGATGAGGTTCAGGTCTATACTAGCCTTTTCAGCGAGTTTCATGATGTTTTTGCATGGTCTTACGAAGAAATTCCCGGCATCGATCCTAGTATAGTGGTGCATGAGATTCCTACCTATCCTGGTGCGAAGCCTATTCACCAGTGTCTTCATCCTATGCACCCTAGAAAGGTGGCTAATATTAAGGGTGAATTTCAAAAACTTCTAAAAGCTAGTTTTATCTATCTAATTCCCTTGATAGAATGGGTTTCCAATATTGTCAATGTATATAAGAAATAGGGTACCATTCGCGTATGTGTTGATTACCATGACATTAACCGGGCCTACCCTAAGGATAATTATCCTACTCCCTTTATTGATTAAATCATTGATGACTGTGCGGGGAGTGAGATTTTTTCCCTTATGGACGGATTTTCTGGCTACAACCAAATTAAAATTCTCCCGACGGATCAATATAAGACTGCCTTTATCTGTCCTTGGGGTATTTTCGCTTATAAAAAGCTCCCTTTCGGTCTGAAAAATTTTGGGGCTACATTTCAACGAGCAATTTCATATGCTTTCCACGATATCAATCATATTGTTTAGCCTTATCTGGATGACCTTCTAGCTCATTCAGCTAAGCGTAAAGACCATCCTGAACATCTCCGTCAGATTTTTCTTCGTTGTCGACGCTATAACATTTGGCTGAATCCGCATAAGTGCGTCTTCTACGTTGACTCCGGTAGACTCTTAGGGTTTATCATTTCAAAAGACGGGATTCGTCTCGATCCACTCAAATTTGAAGCTATCGTTAATATCCCCTCTCCATCCTCATTACATCAACTACACAACCTGCAGGGAAAGGCTAACTTCTTACACCATTTTATACCTAACTATGCCGAAGTGGATAAAGGATTTACACGATTACTGAAGCAGGGCATCCGTTCCTTTGGGATGAGATCGCTCAGAAGTCCTTCGATGCAGTGAAGACATTGCTTGTCAACGCTCCTCTACTACGTCCTCCAAATTATCATCGTGATTATTCCCTCTATTTGGCCGCCGCATTCAACACGATTTACATGGTTTTGGTACAAGACGATGATGATGGTGATGAACATGTCATTTATTATCTATCTCGTAACCTTCTCGATACTGAAACGTGATATGCACATATCGAGAAGTTGGCGTTGGCTGTTGTTCAAGTGGTTCAACATTTTCATCACTATATTCTATTGCGTACAATGACTCTGATTTATGACTTCAACCCTATGAACTACATATTGTCTCGTCAATTTTTGGGGGGAAAGTACTCGAAGTGGAATTTCATCCTCCAAGAGTTCGATTTGGAGTTCACCATCGCCAAATCGAAGAAATCACTAGTCTTCGCTGATTTAATCTGCTCTCTCCCTTCCAACTCCTATCCATTTGGTTTTGAGGAATGCATTACAGACAACACACTTTTTCTGATCAACACCCTTGATCCTTGGTACGGTGATATCATCATATATCTCCATACTTCTACCTTCCGATATGAGTTGACGAAGGATGCTCGCCAACGAATTCGTCATCAATCGCAACCTTATCGTATAGTCGGAGATACACTTTACTGCATCGGAGTTGATTCTTTTCTCCGCCATTGTTTGAATCTTGAGGAAGTTGAGAAAGCTTTGAATGACTGTCACAGTGGTGCCTATGGTAGTCACATGTCTAGTTATGCTACTGCACAAAAAATTTTTTGTGGTGGGTGTTTTTGGCCCACCATCTTCAAAGACTACATTATTTTTGTTTGTAAGTGCCATGATTTTCGGATCTATTAGCGCAAGATGCACACGGCGCCTTCCCATCTTCACCCTGTCATTACCGTTGGTCCCTTTGCGAAGTGAGGCATCGATTTTATGACGTTTAACCCTTACTCAGCTCAGGGGCATGCTTATATCATCGTAGTCGTTGACTACTTCACCAAATGGGCCAAAGTAATGCCTACACTTATGACTGATGGTAAGACAACAACTCAATTTCTATTCAATCATGTCATTACTAGGTTTGGTGTCCCTCAAGCCATCGTTACCTATCATGGTTCCCATTTTCGTCATTACATGGTGGCGGAGTTGAATTCAAATTTGGGCCTGCGTCATGACATCTCAACGCCGTACTATCCTCAGGCCAATGACCAGGTTGAAGCCGTGAACAAAGTTCTCGTCACTATGCTTCAACGTACGATTGGGATGCACAAATCAAACTGGCATCTCCTGTTGTTCTCAGCTCTTTGGGCATATCGAACCTTAGTAAAGGATGTGAGTGTATTCACTCCATTTCAACTTGTTTATGGTCTGGAAGCTACCCTTCCAATTGAATGTGAAATACCTTCGCTCAAGTTAGCTATTGAATTGTTGCCGAATACTTCACCAGAAGAAGAGCATCTTCTCTACTTAGAAAGGCTGTATGTAACTAAACACTTTGCTGCTCTGGTCATTGAAGCAAAGAAAAAGTGGGTCAAAGCCCATTTTGACCAGTTAGTTTCCCCTCGTTCCTTCATAGAAGTAGACCTCGTACTCCTATACGATAGCTTTGTGATAAGGTAGAAGCATTTCAACCATGTGGCACTTCGACTGGCTATTAAATATGTTTTTAGGAAGATAGGAGTGTTAAGGTCCCTATATTACTAGTATAGTCCTTATTGTTGTTAGTGTAACCCCCTTATTGTTATTATTGTACTATACTTCATATTGTTATTATTGTACACTTAAATTATTATTGTTAGGTCGGCTAGGATTACATTGTGGCCCCACTAAGTTACATTGTGGCCCCATGGACTCCTATATATAGAAAGAAGGTTTTGTAATTTGTATCATCAAAGAATTTTTCATTCATGTAATGTATTGGAGGTTGCCCCCTCGAAGTGGCTTATTTCTCAGGTGTTGATATCTCTTTTATTCTATTTCTAGAGCTGGTTTCACAACATTTTGTATCAGAGAGCACATTATATAGGATACAAGAGGCAACACCTTCTTTAGCCAGTTGATAAATCTAAAAAAAGCGTTCAATGGGGGAGCACATTGAGGACACAAGAATTGAATATAAGGATGCTTTGAATTTGGCACAAAATCGAATGAAACAACGAGCGGATCAACATCATAGCGATAGAAGTTTTGATGTAAAGAAGGCTGGTATTTCTGACTACAACCATACAAACAAATTTCCCTCAAGCAAGCTAAGAAGGATAATAAATTGTCGCCAAAGTACTATGGTCCTTACAAGGTGTTGCAAAATATTGGTACTATAGCATACAAATTGGATCTTCATGCTTCTTCACGAGTGCATCCAATTTTCCATGTTTCATGCTTAAAGAAGGTTATAGGTGAAAATCTTCCAGTTCAAACAATATTGCCAGAACTTGATGAGGAAGGAAAAATCATATTGGAACCTGAAGCAGTCATGGAAACAAGAACTCGATAGCTACGAAATCAATCAATTTCAGAGTATCTCATCAAGTGGAAGAACTTACCCACTGAAGATTCTACATGGGAGGATGAGAATTTTATACAGAAGCACCCAGAGCTACTCAAGCATTGAGTACAACACTTTTTTGAAGGAGGGGGGCATGTTAGGTCCCTATATTACTATTATAGTCCCTTATTATTGTTAGTGTAACCCCCTTATTGTTATTATTTTACCCCTGTAACCCCCATATTATTATTATTGTGCCCTTAAATTATTATTGTTAGGTCGACTAGGATTACATTGTGGCCCCACTAGGATTACATTGTGGCCCCATGGAATCCTATATATTGAAAGGAGGTTTTGTAATTTGTATCATCCAAGAATTGTTCATTCATGTAATGTATTGGAGGTTACCCCCTCGAAGTGGCTTATTTCTAAGGCGTTGATATCTCTTGTCTTCTATTTTTGGAGTTGGTTTCACAACATGGGGCCTATGAGTTTATTGATTACGAAGGCCATCCTCTGGATCAACCCAGAAATGGGTTGCATCTTAAAAAATATTATGCATGATTCATTCGTGCATGTTTTTGTGTACATAGGTGTTCTTTTCATTTTTTTACATTTTTGGCTTGGTGTGCTTTGCGAGCGTTTTCCTACTTATTGGATCGTTTCTTATTGTGCAGATGTCTACTACCCCTTACAACGGTTTCACGGATGGTGCTTCCCGTAGTACCCAGAACCTATCTTCAGTAGCCTGGGTGATTTATGATCCTGCTGGTGAGTTGATAGACCTTCAAGGTATCTGTCTAGGACGAACTACAAACATTGTCACTGAATGTAGTGTTGTCATTGAACTATTAACTGAGGCAATTAATCTCGACATTCGTGCATTTATTGTTAACCTAGACTCACATCTTGTTGTTCTTCAACTTAATGGACACTATTCTGTTAGAAACCCTTCCATCTTAAGGTTGTATTTGCATGTTCGTTTACTGGAAATAATTTTTGATTATATTACATATCAACATATTCCTAGACGAATGAAAATATTGACTGATACAGTAGCTAAAATTGTATTAGATAGACATTTGCGTAATTTGTAAAAATCATCATCATATATATATATATATATCGAATGTTTGCATCAGTGTGCATTGTAAATTTCAAAAAATATGTGTATTTCGGTTACATCCTGAGACATCATGTCTCTCAAAAATATGCAGAAATAAAACCTAGGTGTCTACTCGGCGTGACGCTCATGATAGCATGTCACTGCCCGTACAAGCCGCCTCAACAAGCGATGAAATCGGTTTGACACCCCTACAGTGTTTCTATGGTATGCACAAGGAACATCATCGAATCACACATAGTCTGGGATCCCACGAGAGATTCCCTCCAAGTTGCGTATGATTTCCTCCTCCTCACCTCCCTCACCATGGGGGCAATATCAAAATCACGAGGAATCCACCTCGCTATCGAAGACAAACCTGTAGGTATCTCTGGGCCAACATATGCAGTTACATGGATTTAATGTCAGAACATGAAAAAAAAAAAAGAATTATAATACTCATGAAAATAAAAATGAGTCTTACCAAGTTCTTCATCCCAATCCTCTCCCTCTGGGAGCGGAAGATTTTCATCACCAGTAAAGTTTGTGCCAGAGTAGGGGCAATCCTCCACGACAATCAGCTGTTGGCAGAGCCACTTGAAGAACTCCTGTCTCCAGGACATCTGTTGACTGCCCCCTGCCCTTGGCATCAGTGCAGCCCAATGGGCCATCCGTGGCTCCTGTGCTAGCGGTGTTAGAACTATTAGCTTCTATCACTGAAAGATTGGTAGTCGTTCCAAGATGAACGATACCAGGATAGACCCGTAACCAAACTGCTTTAGTTTGGCTTTCTTGCATTTTGTCAGTTGAAGCTTCATGTTGATTGGCGCTGCCTCTGCCCAGTTATAGAGGGTCAGTGTCATGCAATCTACATCAAGAAGTAGATTTGTCGTTGTGGCCTTGTGCGGTTCCTATGATCCTGTAGCTTGTGTGATGCTCCTCATGACCTATGTGCAGCAATACCTTTAGTGCCAAGTCCGAAATAGTTTGGATATCAACTTTTCCACTTCTAGATCCTTTTCTTGCCCCTTGACACACCCTGTTAATCACCATACTCATGTTCTACGTGGAGGGTCGGGTGCTGGTCAAGATTGGTACTGCCCCCCTCCACAATAGTCTGGTTATGAATTAAACGTCTGAAACTTCAATCTCGAGTTCTTGGTCATGAATAATGAACTTTTCCTGATCAACGTCCTAGAAACTGATCAGATACTACAACAGCTCTAGTTGAGCTCTGAGACACAGTGTCATAAGGAATTTATTGAGCCCACAATCTCTAAGAGCTTCCATGCATCTTTCGTTTTCCATGGCAATTTCATCTTCTTCACTGTGTTCTCGTTCTTTCCATTCAATCACCATTTTGCCGCTTCACACCTGCAAAAAAATTCATATGATTTTCATTAGCTAAATTCAAAGCTCTTGGTTGGTTAAAATGGGTGTGTTTGTTTAAATTTACATGTTAAAATTGTGTGCTGGGGTTGGTGCGGCTATTTTAGAAATGATCGTGCCCCAGTTCAAAATTTTGGTCGGTTGGTGCGAGTTCATGCCTCATACCCACGCCAAACGCCGTGCCCTAGATTTTGCCAAATCCCCCCATAAACATATAAAATTGGGTTTGCAAGCAATTAAAAAGGAATCAAAATGTAGGGAAGGATGTAAGCTCTTATCTAGAACTGATGGATTCGATATTGGTCTTCCAGATTGCCCGCTGTCGCTGCTGGAAAATCACAGTGTAAAAAGGGTAACTATTGCTCACAAGAGGTAAAAGTGAAAAGTAATTATTTCTTACCAGTTTTGGCATTTTATAACTTTTCAAAACCCTAACTAGGTTTTAAAGCGTATTTTTTGATTATTTCACTATGTTATTTCAAGAAATGGGTTTTACGTTTGTCTCTTGTGCAGCGACATGTGTTTTAACGTAACAACAATGAAGTAACAAGTTGTATTTTATACTTTTTCAGACTCGGTAAAAACGCAAAAAATTCATTGTTGGAGTCATCTTTAAGCTCTTTTATGACTCTCTAAACATGAAAATATTTCCGAGACTCTTGTCGTTTTGAACTCCTTAAATGGCTGCGAAACGATATCTACCCAGTACATGTTTACCGCTTTTTCAGGCTGGGATAGATTATTTATGAAAAAGGGATACCTTAGCCTATTTCTACTAAGAGGTTCTCTCAGACACAATTTTATACCTTTTCGGATCTGTGAGACTATCTACGAAAAGTGACTGTTGGAGTTTTCTTTTCCATTTCTTTTAAAACTCTCTAAACATGAAAAGACACTGAGTTCTCCCTTTTTCAGACTCGTTAAAACTTAAATGACATCGGAAATCATCGTCATGACATTCACCGAGTTCCTCCTTCCTAGGGCTCGTAAAATATACTAGGATGGATTTGTCCAAAGGACAAACTTATATGACAAGCATATGCTATCCCCTTCAAGCTTGTTTTCAAAAAATAATTGGGGTACTTGCCAAAAGTGGTGGGGGAAAATGGAACCAGTTCTCAGTTGTGTCGACAGTGTGTTGCTCTTGAACATGACACTCATCTACATTCGTGTCGGGTTAGGGACATATCATTTCGTCAGTTTTTCCTCCATGGGTTTGGGTAATCTGTTTTGACCTCTCATATGCTCTTTTCCATGTCATCATGACCTCAGATCCCTTGATGTTAAATACTTCAAAATCTAGAGTCGTGTCGCTGATATGTTCAAGAGAAGTTTTCGATTGCAGTTTTCAACCTCTCTCTGATCCTTTGTTTAGTCCCGATTTACTATCATCATGTTCCTCTGTCTCATGTCAATGATGTGGGAAACATTATGGCCCTCCTTTGACTGGTTCACTTCCTGTCGACTTCAGCTCATTATCTAGAAAGTTGACCTAGAGGCTCCCTTCCGGTACCTTGGAGCTTGTATGCCTCAATGGAAATTTCTTCACATTCGACAACAGGTCCACATCATTGGCCTTTGATTGAGTGATTCTGCGGGTGTTTGACACCAGATCACTGTTCAAATTTCGTAGATTTCCCTATTGTACATTGAGAGCCATTGTCATTATTGGTGGTTTCTCTCGTGGCTATTAATAGCTTTCATCATTGGCTAGTAATCATGTGACTTTCTTTCATGTTCGACTTCAGCTCATATATTTGCATGCTTGAATTTGTACTTTTTTGGGGTGAGATGGAGTGCAAGACCCTGGGTTTTGTCTGATAAGATCCAGGATGCGAGATATTTTGGTTTATCATGATTATATGCATGAATCTTTTGATTGGATGGCTGCGACCATACCTGAGTCTATTTTTTGATCCTTATTGTTGGATGGCTACGTCCATACTTCGGATCTCAATTTTTATGTACTCTATTATGGATGGTTGCGCCCATGCCAGATGTTCATGTATCAGAGATATCAATTGTATTTTTACTTGCAGGTATTCCGAAAACGGTGTTTGGTTCGAACGCATTCTTGTAAAGCATTTCACCCTTCCATCTCTCTCGGACCTCATGCTTTAGGGGGCATATGTTACACAGAATTTTTTCACTGCCCATACAATCCCCATCCCGCACATTAGCGGACCATTCCTGTGACCATGAAGTGTCATGCCTTGCAAAGACCATCATTTCATCCCTTTCCATGAGGAGAACATTTCCTCTGTTAACGTTTCCATGAGCAGACCATCATAAGCACATGTTTTTGGGTTAGCGTTGGTAGACCGTTATGCCCTCATGCCAATAAAGGGAATTGACGTTGGGCCCCGCGCCCATTGGCACTCTGTCCTAGTGGGATACCCATGCCAAGCTATTTTTGGAGTGTTTTTTAAATATAGAGGCAAAGTTTCCATGCTAACTACTTCGTGAGCAAGTCAGCTTGGGTTGTTTGACTATATAACCATGAACACCTTCCTTTGGTATCTTTTTTCCACCTTTTGGGGGAACCTCCCAAAGGATAAGGCCTCCCTTCCACCATTTGAGGGATCCCAACCTCCTCCTTTCCCTCTATAAATAAACCTATCTCATATCGATGCAACTAGTTGAACCATTGTAGCTGAATAGCTGAAGAGGAATTTCTGAACATCTTGGTCAGAGAGAGCAGAGAGAGAGACCTTTTGTTGAGAGAGAGCTTAGTATTTTGCCTCACTACATCCAAATTCCCTGACGAATTCTCGAGATGCACTTCGACTAGACCCATTGAAGGAGGCTGAGATGTCAAGGCTCTGGTTGTAATCTCTTTCTTTCTCTTAATATATACGTGACTAGTGTTCTAGTTCCCATCTTGTGTTGATGTGATTTACATTATGCAATATGTTTAATCTTCCTTGACTGATTAGCTAGTTATGAATGAAATTATTATCATGTATGATAATTTTTCCCATTGATCTTTGTGCAGGCACCCGAATACCATTGCTGAAGGATCACGATGTGCCGGGACAAATATCGGAAGACCTCTGCTGCAACTACATCAATCGTGTTGGAATATAGGTAGGAAAATCTATCCCAACTCGTTTCATTCGTTAACTAGGAACCAACACATTAGCATGTCCTCTTGTTTCTAGACCCACTATAGGGCTAGAGGGATCGTCTCTATCTGTAGAGAGGATTTACCTACACAACACTGAGTAGTTATAAATTTCGTGTGTCAGTCTATACACCAACGTTAGTAGGGTGACTATGCAATATGGAGCTAATCAGGACTGGACACAGGGCTTGACCATACATAGGCATTTGGAAAATTTTTATTGGTTGGTGATGATTGTGGTTGGGCCAATCACATGCCACCATGAAAACAAATTAAAGGTTTCCATGTGGCCCTATGGAAGGTTTATAGACCAAAAGAAATCCATGGGGTTCGACCCCGTGACCTCTAGCAACACAAACCTCCAGTCTACCATTACACCACAATATTACTTATTATATAATGGTCTAACAATTTTATTCAAACTTTAATGTTGGAGCGGTTGGGGGGAGGGCACCATGTCCATGGGAATTGGTAGAAGGGGTGGGGCATGTGGCCCCAACCCTTTGTTTCATTTGTTACCATAACCATCGATGAAAGGCATGAGGGGCGGGGCATGTGGCCCTAGCCCCAAGCTCTATGGTAATCCACATAGCCATCGGTGGATTTATCGAGAGGGGAAGGGCACATGGCACCTTTCTCACACCCCAGGCCATAGTCACATTCAATTCGAAATTAATAGAAGCCTCTGGATTGTGCCCTATGGTCACATTGTTTGCCACATGACTAACTAGAGGGCAAAGAATAAGGGTGCGGGTGTCAAATTAATGGTTTAACAATTTGTACAATAATCGACAAGTTTCATGGTCGATCTCACCACCTGTAAGTGAAAAATTTTCATTGTGCAAGGCCACCAAAGTTTAGATTCGTTGTGAGTTTTCATAAAAGGTCAATTTTGTAGAACAATTAGTAGGGAAATTAAGGAGGCCTAACTTGGCCATTTTTCTAGCCTTTTTGAACCCAAGAAGAGCCTACATAGGGGTTTTTGGGTGTTCTTGACACAATGGAAATGTTATTTTTTAAATTTGATCATTTTATGTTGATGTGATTACATATTTGAGCATATAATTTAAAAGGAAAACATTGGAAGTTGGACTCAGAGATATATCCCAAGAGGGGTGAACTACATCATCAAGTTGTTGTTTTGTGATGCTGCTTGTTGTCTATTTTTCACTGTTAAAATCTATAAAATTTCAGTTAGTTTATGTGCTTTTGAAATATCTATACATTTCCAATAAGGCATAAACTAGCTTGCAAAACTTTACATGAAACATTAAATTTTTAATTTCAGATCAACATGGTACATGCATTTGTTTGTTTGGTTCATTTGTTGTCATTGGAATGCATTTTTCTTGGTTTGAAAATAGTTTCAACATTTCCTTTATATTTTCTAGATAGCCATGGTGTGATGGTATTCATTATTGGATGAGATTTTGATTGCTGAAAGGTTTTGGAACAGAGTGAGGTGGTCTCAAGAAAATTCCCAAGGGTTTGGGGTGGAGATGGTTTTCTCTTGGAAGCCCTCAATGGGTGGGTGGAGGCAAGAATATTCCTCAAGGTATGGTGGAAAAATTATGAGGCATACAAGTTTGGTTTGGCTTTGTGATCTTGGGACCGGTTTAGGTGAGATCATGGTAGCTTGAGGGTGGAGGTGGTTTAACCTCTGGATTCCTTGGTTAATTATATTTTGGTTTATCCCATGAGATCCCACATTCATGCTTGGAATATGGCACGAGGATGATTGGCTAGAAGAAATATTTGGTTCAGCCAAATCTATGGTCGGGTGGTACATGGAAGTCCTTGACCAGGTTAGATTTTTCATATATTAATAAGAGTTATTTTCCTATTGTTATCTATGAGTACTTGTGCTTGTTATTATGTTGATTTGATGGTTGATTTTTCATGGGTAATATTTTTGTTATTTTCTAGTTATAAGTATGGTTATATGATGTGATCTAGCTATGGATCTTGTTCATGATTTGATAAGTATTTGAATGGCCGATGAGTTCATTGGCCAACAAGTGTTGTTGCAGCTACTTGAGAGGCCATTAAACCTTCTTGATGATTCTTAGATGGAGTTCAGATATTTGTAATCAGATATGCATTCATGACCTGTAGCTCATATGTTTACCATATGTTTGACGAAATGTCTAATGTGTACTTGGAAGTCTAGGGAAAGTTCTTCAAGTTTGAATGTTTGGAATTTTCTTCATGTTAATTATGATTCTATAAAGTTACAGGTTCTAGGTAGTGGTTTGGATACTAGCCTGGAAAGTCGGCTCAGATCTCGGGATCGTTGGCACTGAATTGGAGGATTTAGGTTGGGTCATGTCATAGTAGCACTCAACCTGACATTTACCATGGGAGCTTGTGAATTTTGGTAAATATGGGAGGGGGCATTTACAAATGAGTAATGGATAATTTCTTAGGATTTTGGGATGTATTTAAGGATTTATAGGTTCTTAATCCTCAAAGGAATTTCATGCCAAGCATATACCAGTTGGAGTTGAAGGTAATCTATTGAAGGAATTTTGAAAAATTAAGATCATAAGCTTGAAAATTTTGGAAATTTAGAGATGGGAGTTTATCCCTTGCCTTTGGTTACATGGGTTGGAAAATTTTGTGACCATGGGCCTAGCTGCAAGGGGCTAAAGGGGGAAACAACTGTAAATTATAGATGTTTGCATAATTTTAATATCTACATAACTAAACATGTAGATTTATACATTAACCCATTCATGGAAACTTGCAAAATCACCTTTTCATTGGTTAATACAAACCTTCTTGATGTCTAAAAGAGTGAATATCTAGAAGATTCAAAATTCAATAGTTGTTAAGTCTATCATAGTTTTCTCGTCCTATGATAGAATCCATATCTAGAAGTGGAATTTTGTAACACCTTCCCATATTTACCCAAGTTAACCGATCTGCTGGGGTAAAAATGTGACGAGAGGCTACTATGATCTAATTCAACTACCCATGTATAGATAAGGAAGTGGAACTGACACAACACAACCAATCTGGCCTTGTACGCCTACTACAGAACCTTTAGGAGCCAACCCACCCTTCAAGGTGACCAACCCTTGAGGGAACTCAACATTTCAATGACCTGGAGCCCAAGTCGCTCCCTTGCAAAGGAATCCATGTGACTAAGATCCCCAATTTCTCCCACAAGCTTGCCTTAGTGTAAATGTAGCCTTTTTATGCCAATGCTATGCCAGCAACTACGAGATTTAAGGCTATTTTCCAGAGCTAGAACCCAATCACTTCCAAAAAACTCATGAAAATTCCATAAATGAAAGTAACATAAAAACAATGATATAAATAAAAATACTAGAACAAATACTTGACTGGACCCTTACTAGCCATGAAAATAATTTTGTTAAACATGTAACAAATATTCATTCTACAGGTCGTAATAACAGATTTGAGCATAGGGATCTCATACTCATATGAGATTCTCTAAGAAGCATTGATGCCTTATTAAATTAGCTACGTTATCATCTATTAGGTCATATATTCATTGATCATTCATTTAAAAATAAAAAAATGATGAGAACCATACATTATCACTATCATAAAACATATTCATAACCAACATATAAACAACAAAAATAATGAGGATACAACAACCATAAATGCCACATATGAACCAATACATTTGCACATAAAATACCAAGGAAAGGAACTATTATTAATGAATGCAAAAGAGAACTTAGTATGGACTTCCAAACTCCACCGACCATAGATTGGCTGAACCAAATTTCTCTTCAGCCAATCACCCCCGTGCCATATTCAAAGCATGAATGTGGGACTAAAAACCAAAGAAATAAACTAGGGATTCCTGAGGCTAAACCACCTCACCCTCATCAATAGAGCTAGGCTTTACCGCAATCCTCACTAGATCACTAGGCCATAAAAAAACATGGATGCCACCAGATTTCTCCACCTATACCGTGAGGAATTTTCTTATCTCCTAGTCTCTAGGATTTACCGGAATCCACAGTTTGATCCAAGGATCACTAGGTTATAATCAAGAAATCACCTCCAGGCTTTACCATATACCCCTCAATTCACTGGCCAAAGATTTATAAGATTGATCAAGGGAAACCACCTCTTGGGTTTATCGTATATCCCACCATTCACCGGTCAAGGATTCCTATGCTCACCGAGGCACACAATACCTAGCTTTACCCCAAACCACAGTACATTTTTGGGGTTACGAGGATAGTGGATTTACGACAATCCACAATCCCATTTAGGGATCATTAGGCCATGTGTTCTTTCATTCATAGATCCACCTAACTCAATTTTGAAGCCATCCAAAAATCCAACTTAACCAAAACATGAGAACCTCATCACACCATGGCTATCTAGAAATGACAAGTAAAGGCTGAAGAACAATGTCAAACTTGGAAAAACCCATTCCAATGACAACAAGAGAACCATGAACACACATGCATAACCATGCATGCCAAATATAGAAAGGAAATCACACATGAAAATCAATACCTGCAAATAATCCTGTTGTAGCTGCTTGATATTGCTCTTCCCTGCTTAATCTTTGCTTCTTCTTTTCCTTCTTTTCCTTTCTTGATCCAATGCTAAAGTTCTCCAAGAAAACTCTAAGTATCTAAGAGTGTGAGGGAGATAATAGAGAGAGAGAGAGATCCAAAACTAAATTGACAAAATGTTACACTAAAAAAAGGTACCAACTGATACTCAAAAGCCTTTTGATTAATGACGCCTCTATTTTCTTCATTTTCCATTATTTTCCTTCATTTTCCTCCTCACATGCAAACTTTGACCTTTGACCTTCCTTTTCTCCTAATTTCCATTATTTTCATAAATAAATTTCCAAAAATTCCATTTTGCCTATCCAAAGCCTTTGCCATTTCCTTTTCCAATTTCCTTAGCCATAATAACTAAAATTAACACCCACACTTGGATTTTTTGCCCAAAATTAAGCTTGGAATAAGTGTCCTATAGTTGTGGTTATTATTTTTCCTTTATTAACTTTTATTACATGGTTTTTTCACCAAGGCTGTTACAGAACCCTCCCCCTTGGGGAAACACCGTCCTCAGATTCCAATGAAGCCTACAACCAACAAGGTTGTTGAAAGAAAAACATAATGCCCATGGAGATTTATAACTTATCTCATTTCAATATTTACAATGATCAACTTGTTGAGAAGCAAACCATCATGACAACATGACAACTATAATGACATGAAACCGATATCGCTTATTGGAGCTTTATAACACAACTCATGGCGATATTTACATCCATATTCATATGTACATATACCAAAAACCTCACATAAAAACATATACCGAAAAATATATATCAAGGACATTTGCTCAACCAACGAATAGAGAAGGATACTTAGCCCACATCAGATCCACCATATCCCATGTAGCATCATCGGGCCCAAAGTGCTTCCACTACACTTTAAACTACTCGATTTCTCAGTTCCAGAGCATGAGCACCTTTCTCTGTAATATACACTAAGGTTTCGATTAGAATTATCCATCTGGATCCACCTACAATACATACCAGTCAATCACATGATCAACATCTTTAACATACTTCTTAAGCAATGATACATGGAAAACATCATAGAATTTCACTGTTGAAGGCAATGCAATTCGATAGGCTAATGGTCCAATCCTTTCAAGAATCTTGAAAGGTCCACAAAACTGAGGTTCCATATTGGCACATTATCCACTCCTTAAAGAGATATTCTTGGGATTGATGTGAAAGTACAACTAGTCCCCAACCTTAAACTCCTTAAAAAACCTGTTCCGATCTACATATATTTTATACTTGTTGTGTGCTGCCTTTAAATTATTCTTGATTACCTGCATTTCATGTTCAATTTATGCTAACATGTCTGATCCAATCAATACCATATTCATCGAATCACTCCAACTGATGGGAGTATTACAACTCTGCCCATAGAATGCCTCAAACAAACTCATCTTCAGTGATTCCTAGTAACCATTTTTGTAAGAGAACTCAACCAATGGAAGGTACTCCTCCCATCTCCTCTGCTAATGCATGACATACATACTCAACATGTCCTCCAATATCCTATTGACCCTCTCTGTCCATCCATATGTCTATATATTATAAGTTGTACTAAAGGCCAACACTATACCTAAACCTGCAAACAACTCCTTCCAAAACTTGGAAGTGAACTTTGCATCCCTATCTGATACAATCTTCTTCATAACACCATTCAATATAAAAAAATCTCTAATGAACAACTGTGCTACATCACTAGATGAATACGGTCTTCACAGGGATGAAGTGTGCTACCTTAGTCAACCTGTCCACCACAACCATGATGAAATCATGTTTTCTAGATGTCCTCAACAAACCTGTAATGAAATCCATCGAAATGAACTCCCATTTCTGGAATCGGAATCGGCTGTAGTATTCCACATGGATTCTTACACTCTGCATTTACATGCAGACAGTCTAAACATCTAGCCACCAACTCTTCCACATCCTTCTTCAGATTCGATCAATAATAAAACTTATTTACCGCTTTCAATATATTTTGGTATCCTGGGTGACCTGAATATGGATTCGCATGAAACTATATCAAAATAATCTTCTTGAGCTCACTACTTCCTAGCACATATATCATGTCCCTAAATCTGATCAAGCCATCTAATGAGAGATGATAGTCCACATCCTCTGCACCTGTCCTTGCACCTATACCACTAACTGCACCTATACATGTACCTGTACCACTACCTGTACATGTAATTATACTCTATTGCAACTTGTGCCTAAGCTCTCTATGCCTACCATCCTATTGAATTTCCTGTAAAATTCGATCCTATGATTCTGTTCCAGAAGAACTCATAGCTGCTATATGATTCACCTGTATCTGCATGCTAAGAGCATCTGCAACCCTGTTCTCTTTACCCTTGATGTACCTGATTTCAAATTAAAACTCACTAATTGTGGCCAACCATCTAGCTTGCATGGAATTTAGGTTTGGTTGGTCAAACAAGTATCTCAATCCACTGTGATCACTCATCAATACAAACTTCCTGCCAAGAAGATACCGCCTCCACATATTCAACGCATGAATGATCGTTGCTAACTCAATATCATGTGTCATATAGTTCTGCTCGTGCTCATTCAATTTCCGTGACTCATAGCATAATACTTGTCCCTCTTGCATAAGAACACCACCATGCCCTCTCTTGCAAGAATATGTACACACCACAAACTATTTGTTCATATATGAAATTTTTAACACTGGAGAATTTGCCAACCACTGCTTCAACTGCTCAAAAATTGTTTCACATTCCTGTGTATAATAAAATTTCTTTACCTTTCCTTTGTAGTGACGTAATAGGATATGAAATCCGAGAGAATTTCTTGATGAAACTCCTATAATTTCTTGCTTGCCCCATAAATGATCTTACCTCATCCATATTTCTAGGAGTTTCCCTCTCCATGATAAATCTTATCTTCTATCGATCCACTTTTATTCACTCCTTGGAGATCACATTCCCCAAGTAATGTACCTTTGTCTGAAAGAAACTGCATTTACTAAGCTTAGCATACAACTGATGCTCTCTCAACAATCTCAATACTACTGCTATTTTGTCAACATTCTCTTCCTCATTATTAGAATATATCAATATGTCATCAATGAAAACAATACAAAAATTTTCCATATACAGAAACAACACACTATTCATCAAGAACATAAAGGTTGCTGGAGAATTATTCAAAGAAAATGGAACTGCAACAAAATCATAATTCCCATAGCTCTTCCAGAAAGTTGTCTTGTAAACATCTTCTTCTTTAATGCGTACCTGATGATATCAAGATCTCAAATCAATCTTTGAAAACATTGCTGCTCTCTTTAGATGGTCAAACAATTCATCACTCCTCAACAACATATACTTGTTCGTGAAGGTCACCTTGTTCAACTTCCTGCAATAAATGCATGATATGAGAGTACCATTCTTATTCTTTAGAAACAATACCGATGCACCCCACGTTGATACACTTGGCCTAATGTATCCCTTTTCAAGAGTTTCCTTCAACTGCAACTTCAACTCCACTAACTGTAGAGTGCTCATTCTATACGGTTCCTGTGATGCTGGTGCTACCCCTGGTACCAACTTAATGAATAAGTCTACTTCTCTGTGAGGCAAAGACTCTAAGATCTCCATTGGAAACACATCCTGAAACTTTTGTAAGATCGGATACCTGATCAATATCTCCGCATCCTCATCCTCCGTACCTTTATCACTAGAAATGTGCACTACCAATAACACACACCCTTTTCTTCCACTATGCTTTGCTTGCATAACCGTCACCATTCTAACTAATGTTGTTTTCTTCTTACCCTATAGGACTCTTTGCTCCCTATTATCATCCAAGAACTCAATAACCTTATCATAGCATTCTACCTTAGTCTTGTGAAGATATAACCAATCCATAACCAAAATAATACTATATGACCCCAATGGTAATACATTCAAATGTGATGAAGTAGGCATACCATTCAACTCAAATGCACAAGCTCTTACCCAATTATGAACTCTCTTCTTGGTACTTGTATCCAATTGCACTAACCAAGATTCTGCATGCATTTATTTATTCAAACCACACTTATCCACCAAGTCAGAGTTAACATAACTATAATTAGATCCAGGGTCAATCAAATAAAAAGAACTTAATCAAAAATTTTATCATCCATATCAATGATATATGCCTAATGATCTACCTACCTGTTATACATCGCTGCATATATAAGAGGAATTCTCTGCCCAATGTTATACCATTTTTTGGTCATCTAACCTATTATCATTAGATGGACCCAAGTACACCATGTAATACCAATTTTACCCTAAGTAAAATTGCTTTCTCTATGTAAAATAACTTAATAAAACACATTTATTAAGTTGTTTATGGTCCAAATAGGAAACCCCAAAAGGAAATATTAAACAAATCTTTATTTGTTTGATTTTCCTCATGGAATAATCAATTAAACAATAATTTAATTATTATTCCAAGTTATATTTAACCCAAAACAAGGAAATTAATTAGATAAATCCTTATTTATCTTATTCCTTTCCAGGAATAATTATTTAAATCTTATTTAAATAATATTCATTGTTAAATATGACTAAATCATTTATAAATAATTAAATAAATTATTATTTAATTAATTATCATTCAGCCACTTCCTTAAAATAATAAATAAATCATTTATTTATTTATTATTTACAAATAAAGGGATTTGACCCAAGTCAAATAACTTTTCCCTCCAACAAATATAATAAAATATTCCATAAAAGGTGGATCTAGATTTGGTTAATATTGTTTTAATCATACACCAAGATCTAGAATGACCCAATATTTTGTTATAAATAGAAGGGTTTTCTCATTCATTTGTCACCTTTCATGGCATATTAGATCACTCTAGATCTATACTCCTGGTCTGACTTTGAGCCATTATCATTGTCACATTCTCCATTATTTGCTTTGTGAGCTCCCTTTGAGTTCTATGTTTGTCTAGGTTTTCTACACCAAAAAGAGAGAAATTTTAGATTTGAAATGCTGAGGACTTTAAAGAACCCATCCCATTGAGGAGAATTGGAAACACCTTTCTTGTTTTCCTCTTAGGTGCCCTTTAATATAAAAAAAATTCTTTCAAAAATATTGTTCTTGTCTTGTCTATTGGATGCATGGAGAAAAAATTCATTTTTACTGCTTAATGTCTTTTTATGCATAGATCTGGATTTGTGCAACTTTTTCTAGATCAACTAATTGCAGATTTGAAGATATTGGTAGCTATAATTGATGTTAGGGCTATTTTTTATGCCTAGCTAAAGTGGTATTTTTCTGACAAAAGATTCATACTAACAATTGGCGACTCCACACGAGTTTTCTTTTGCGACTGCTGTTGTTTTATATATTCCCGCATATCTAGCTATTTCAGACCCTAGGGTTTCTCTTCAAATTTTTTTTTTTTCTATTTTTATGGTGTTTTTCACCTCCAAAACCCTAAAACATTAAAATTTTTAACTTCCGTGTGTTTTTGGCCCTATTGCGCAGGTGACAGACATTAGCCGTAGTTGAGACGAAAACCTTTTCTGAAATCAGCCGCCGAGAGACCCAGATCTGCAGGTCGCACTTATTGGCCCAAAACCTGCGACCTGGACTAGAGGACGCAATTTTCTGCCTAAAAAATGCAACCTGGACTGAAAACAGGTCAGAACCTGCGACCTGCACTTTTTTCTGCAATTTTCCAGCAACTTTTCTGGGTTTGTCTAAAGCTTCTTTCAGGGTTTTCCAGCCTATGTCTCCGCCTGTTTAGACCTCTTTCTGATTTGTTTTACTCAACTCAGTGGGAATCTCACCCCTTAGGGCTTTAGTACCCTCCACTCTTTGTGGAAGAGTCAGACGCCTGAATTTTCAGAGTTTCAGCCTTCTTCTTTTCAGATCTGATACCTCATTTTCAGATCCCTTTTAGATCAGATCTTCTCCCTTTCAAATCACCTCATATAGTTTTGTTTGGGTTTGCCTCTAGGGTCCCCTACTTGTTCCTTCTATCTTTAGCTGATTTCCTCCTTTGTTGCAGCAACCTTGCCTCTGCTTCTTTGCTGTTGTCTGCACCTCTTTTCAGCAGATTTCTCCTTTAGATCCCTGTCCCTCTCGACCTTAGATCTATTGGCCCCTTTTTAGTGTGTTTTGACTAGATTTTTCCCCTCTTTTAGACTAGTTTTGAGAGACCCGCCTTCTTGGGTTAGATCGATGCATTGTTAGTTGTTAATTTTCTATTATTTTAGCCTTATTTACTATTCTCTACAGATTTATTTTCAGTTACGCCGAACACTTTTTCTTTTACTCTCAAAACGTATGGGTTTAAAAATTAAAATTAACACATGCCACACACTGACCCTAAGTGAAGAAGAGCCTAGTTAACACCGCCAGGAAAAGAATTTAAAATCAATTGACACTGCACCTCTCTACCCTTGTTTCGACATTGTCATTATTTAATTCTGCACCTCCCTGCCTTTGCTGGTCCTTCTTCTTCCCTCTGTGCCATCATCATTGCGCCTCCAAGGCATTTATCTCGGAGACTTCTTGGCCTTCACCCTCAGTTTCTGGTTGGTCGACTTACTCCTTCCCGCCATCGTCAAGTTAGTCCTCCCTTGAGTCTACACTCCGACTCTTCTTCTTATTCTTTGGGTTCTCCCCCTACTTCTGGTTGTCCCCCTGTTACCTTCTCCATGTCTAGTTCAGGGCCTAACGCTAGCAAAAACCCCGGTCCTACTTCTGGGTCTGTTACTAGCAGAACCACCACAGGAACTACCTCGACTGTCCCTTTGCTCCCTTATATGGCAGGTCTCAGTCTCCCCAATTTCAATCAGTTGATCAACAATCCTATCCGCCACGATGTTAGTTGGCCTGCTATGCCAACCAAGCTCCCCTTCGACATTCCCAAGTTCGAAAGCCTTGCTATTGAAGATCCCTCCAACCATATCCGATCTTTCCACAAAGTGGTGCTCATCCAATTCCATTACTGATGATTCCATCCATCTTAGATTGTTCCAAAGCATGCTTATGGGCGAAGAAAAAATGGTATGTTGATCAGACCGCCTCTTCGCATACCACCTTTGCGACCATTGCCCAAGCTTTCTTATCTTATTTCCAGCTCTGTCTCCGATACGACACTGGTACCGAACTCTTGAATTCTTTCTGTCAATCATCTTCGACCCTCCTTTCCGCTCATGTCCAGGAATGGCAGAGAAGAAGGAGCTTATGTCGAGCTCCCACCTTTGAAGATCCGGTCTACATGGACTTGTTCCTTCACTCTCTCTTACCTACCATTGGCAAAGATGTGGCATCCCAGTTCCCTCGAACCGAAGAAGCCACCCTCCAAATAGCCTTGAAATATGACCTCATCTATGCTCAATCTGGTTATGTTTATACCATCCTTCCTGACCTCCCCAGACCCAGTGGCACTAACGCCCCGGGGACATCTCACTCTGCCGATGGTATCATTGGAGCTCTTTCGCATACCTATGCTTAGCCTCCTATGGGCTATGGTTTCCCTCCAGGAAGGGCCAGCACCTCCAGCACCTTTCCCCCTCCAGGTAGCATGTATCCAGGATACAACATGCCTCCTCCTTTTGCCCAACCTCCTAATTACCTCAATGTTGCCCATCCTAACCATTATCCTTACCCACAGCTTGGTGTCCCAGCTCCTCTAGCATTTCGACCTCCACCTCCCTTGCCTTCTCAACCCCCACAACAACAACTACTACTCCCTCCCGGGCAAGTATTTGCACAGTAGGGTGCGACTAATCCTCCTTCTTCTCAAATAAAGAGGGAAGGAAATCAAAATCACTTTGCCCCTGGTAATCGTGAATCCAAACCTTCAAGTATTTCTTTTAACACTGCTAACCAGCAACAAGGCTCTCAGCCCAAGTCGTACAGGCCTCTTCACACCAATAAGCCTTGTTCATGTTGCGGTGTTTACGGTCATTACACTCATGATTGTCCCCTATTACCAAAGATGAGGTAGATGTGGGAGTCTCAGGCTACATTGCGTGAACAACATGCCTCCCCTACTGTTCCCCCTAATGCGGCTACTTCTCAACCAACTGTGTTTATCGATCCTTTCCCTCTGCAAGGATTTGTGGCTACTCAACCACCTCATGCCCCGATAACCACTCAACCTTCCCCTTCTGGTTCCTCCAATTACCATATTCTCATGATGCATTCTGACCAACCTCTCACTGTCGACCTTAACCTTCAAACTCGGCTCGTCAGTACTCCACGCCTCCCGCCTCATCTGCCCCCAAGTCACCATCTTCAGGTCCTACTATGCCTCTTTCGACACCCAATGGTCCCTTACAGATCCCTTAGCCCAAAGCTGAGGTTCATACCAATATTACTAAAGGCCCATTACACCGAAATGTTGCTTCTGGTCGAGTTGCTCATTCGTATAGCATAGTAGATGATTTGGCGTAGTCTCCTGCTGCCATTTCAACACTGGAACTCTTCTAGTCGTGTCCTTCTCAAAAGAAGGCTCTACTATCCACCATGGGCACTGTAGATCCTGCTGATGACCAATTGATTGTTTTCGACGCCCGTCAATTAGAACATCCTCCCCTTCCTGCTTCCGTAGCTTTCCAAATCCCAGTCAAAATCTGGAACGCTCACATTTCTCGGTGTATTATTCATGAGGGGGCATCTACCTGTGTGATGTCTGCTTCGGTTTGGAAACAAATCGAATCTTCTGAGCTGGCCCCTTCCACAATCACCCTTTGTGCATGGGATGGCCATGCCTCCCAGCCCATTGGCCTATTTCGTAATTGTCCTATCACTCTTGCGGGTAAGACTTTTTGCGTTGACGTTGAAGTCATCGATGCCCCTCTTTATTATAACATTCTTTTGGGGTGTAGCTACACCTATGCCATGTTCGTTGTCCCATCCGCGGTCCACCGTAAGATGTTTTTTCCTCATAATGGAAAGATAGTCACCATTGACCAGTTGACATATCATGAGCCAAAATCTCAGACCTCCCCTGATTCAACCATATCTTCTGTAGCCAATAAGCAAACCATCGATTCTTTGACCAATGTCTCCCCCGGGGTCTACAAAGACTCCTCCTTGCTTGGAACTTTCCCTGGTATTCCTCCCCCTCCTGTCTCTGATCCCAGCTTAGCGAATGTTTGCATGATGCAATCATCTCAGGCTGACCTTAAATGACCCGCTTCAGCTAGTCAAAAACCTCAACCTCAACCTCATCTGCCGAAACCTACTCCTAGCCCTGCGCCTCAGCTAGCCGGACCTCTTCCTTCTAGCCCTTCTCCTATAAATGGTACCCATGAGCCCCTCTATCCTCCTGGGTTGGTACTACTAGGTCTCAACCATCTTGGAGCCGTCCCTCCTGGCCATTACCCCACTGGTCAGATACCTTTCCTTGCTCCCCCTCCCGGAGTCTATTCGGTTCCCATCATGGCCACCCTTTCTCTCCCTAACCTGACCCTGGGTATACCCGTCTGGTACCTTAATCCTCCAGCCGCTACCTCGCCTGGTCACCCCAAACCTTACCTTGATTTGACACCAGTTCAACTAGTTCCCCTAGCTTCTTCTATTGCTACAGTGCCACCCGCACCTCAACAGGACCCTTCTCCTGCTGTGACAGCTCCGGGAAAGAAAGGAAAAGCTCGCAAGGGTGCATCCAAAGACAAGGCCACCCCGACTGACCCTGCCCCTCCTCCACCTGCAAAGCCTTGTGCCTTGTGTGATGTCGTCGATCATGCCACCCATACTTGTCCCGAATTTCCCTGTATTATACCCATGGTTAAAGTCGCATCCCCTGAGTCTACGGTCCTTGAAACCTCTGTTTCTTCCTCGACCGCAGCCAAGAACCCAAAGACTATTCGCACCAAAAAACCCTGTGCTCTGTGTGGTGTCCATGGCCATTATTCCTACCATTGTCCCCACCTGACACATTACCGTGCCTCTTTAGAGGTTGTTCAAGAGTATGAGGTTGAAAAAAATCAATCTGCCTCTCCCATACTTGCGCAGTATGCTTCAAGTCAGCTTGAGGAAACGAATTCTTACAATTGAAATTCCCCTTCTTGATGTCGAGATGATAGAGCCTTCGTCCACCATTTTATACCTATCATCATCCATGAGACCCTCGGTGGAAGTCCCTTGGGAGAATTTCCTTGATGTTTCGCTTGACCTCCCTTCAACGACCACCCTAGGCTCAACATCGGTAGATCCTTTATCTACTTACCCTTCTGTCACCCCTTGTGACGATGCACATGTGAACCTATCTTCTCATGATGATGAGTCAGGTAGCTTCGCTGCTTCAGGTGGTCTTTCTTCCACCAATCACCCCATCTTCTATCACAATGACGAAATTATGGAAGAAATCACCACCCCTGAATTTATCTATTCCCCCTTACATCGAACCCATGCGTTCAAACCATATACACCTTGTGGCCATTACATTGAAACCCAATGTTTGGGTAAGGGGGCACCCATATTTGAGAGACCAAGAGAAGCAATTCTCCACAACTATCCTAGTGTATCTAGTCGTGCTGAATTTAGTACCATTATTCTTCCACATTTAGAAGAACCTATAGAGCCCCATATCGCTCCATATCACTCTAGGGATGGTACCCCTTATCGTTCCTTCATCGTACATCAGCAACCCAGTCTCTTAGATGTTGTTGTTGACCAACCTATGGGTTTTCTAGGAGAGCATCAGTTCATTATCTTCAAATCCTCGTTTTGGGATAGTGACACCAGGTATGCCAACCCAAAAACTTAAATTCCATTTGATTCATATATGCAGGACTAAAAGAGATTGGTAATCCTCCATTTCCTTTCTCAAGCTGCATAACCATAACGAAAACAAATGGCGCCAACCATATCACTAAAATGTGTTTAGATCCCACTTTTCCTAAATACATTTTGGCATGACCACAACATGCTTGGGGGCACCTAGGCTCCTCAACCATACAAATCCCAGATCTCAGCCGAAAACAAAACTGAAACCCCCTTTCTCTGACAGGTCGCACTTTTCAGGTCATTTCTTGGGACAGGTCACAGTTTTCTGCCCAGCACCTGCTACCCAGGTCACAGAATAGACCCCCAAAAGTGCGACCTGGCCTGTTCATGAGCTCTGGGTACCTGTTCATTTTTAGAACCTTGATACTTCACTAGGACACATTTTGTCCACCTCTCCTCCAAATCAGATTTCCTCACTTACAACACTTGTACTTGGGGCACCACTTTTCCTTCTTACTTGTCCTTGTTCGTGTTGATTTTCGTCATGAGATACCCTCTTGTACTCATGTTATTATGGTCCCCCATTAGACCTTTACTATGTGGTAGCACCATCGAGTCACCCTTGTTTAGAGCATCCGAGTTGAGTCATCATTGCATTCATGGAATCTATCCTGAGTCCTTTTGTATCCCACTATAGTCCTCCATCCTTCATTGCTCGGTCCCTCTCTCGTGTCACACATTAGGGCCTTCAGTCCCAATGTCCCCTATCCCTCATGATATTGTGTTAGTCTCTGCCAGGTCATCCATGCCCTTTATGCTTTAACAAGGGAAGTCGTCCATTCGCTACTCAATACCCCCCATTTCATCATCGTCATTGGTGTCAGTTTGTCAGTCGCTCTACTATTTTCTCTCGTGCCTTAGTTGAGGATTCCTTGTTGCCTCACCTATGGCGGACCTCCTTCTATCAACATCAAATCATTCATTCCAGAAGACATCTAGAGAGTGGTATACCTTGGTTCCAGATTCCACACTTGTTCGGTGCCTTGGATCAGGAAAAGGGATCTCTCATTACCCTTTGACTTGATTGTTTCTCACCTCCAGTTCATTTTTAGCATGATCAAGATCTGTATAATTGATGGTCTAGTGATGCAGCAACAGATATTGGTGATTCCTGGGTGTGTGTGAGATGTCTCAACCCTCATGAGGGGGTGGCCCTGCAGGTAGCCCCCCATATGCTCGGATGACCTCTTCATTGCAGCCTTCGATGCAGCTCCATATAGTTGATGATGTCGGCCTTAGCCGCTTGCAGCGCCTCTTTGATTTGAATGTATTAGTCAGATTTTGCGAGCCCTTCCCCATTTATAGGGGGCATTTAGGTTGTATTTGTATCTCATGTACTCAGATATTATTGTATAAGTCCTGGCTATTATCCCATGCACAACATGTATGTGGGATTCCTCATTATATCTTTTATCTGGCTCCTGTTTATGCCAGCATGTACTTTACAGTTCGGTTCCTTGTTTACTGGACGCACTATTCTTCTGTACTTTGTCTCGGCAGGAATAGGTATGCCTCCCTCGCCGCCTCTAGCACAGGTAACCTCTCATAAAAAGAGACTTGTTGCACCTGTAAGTCTCATCTCCTCAGGATCTGGTTCTTCAACAAATTAGGCTACCTTACATTTCTCTCTCTGACTTCCCTTTTGATGTCTGGTGATTGAGTTCTTACAACGTACATCGGTCATATGATTTTCTCCTAACACCTGCACGCTAGGGGGAAATCTGTTACACCATTTTTTGGTCATCTAACCTATTATCATTAGATGGACCTAAGTACACCATGTAATACCAATTTTACCCTAAGTAAAATTGCTTTCTCTATGCAAAACAACTTAATAAAACACATTTATTAAGTTGTTTATGGTCCAAATAGAAAACCCCAAAAGGAAATATTAAACAAATCTTTATTTGTTTGATTTTCCTCATGGAATAATCAATTAAACAATAATTTAATTATTATTCCAATTTATATTTAACCTAAAACAAGGAAATTAATTAGATAAATCCTTATTTATCTTATCATTTTCTAGGAATAATTATTTAAATCTTATTTAAATAATATTCCTTGTTAAATATGACTAAATCATTTATAAATAATTAAATAAATTATTATTTATTTAATTATCATTCAACCACTTCCTTAAAATAATAAATAAATCATTTATTTATTTATTATTTACAAATAAAGGGATTTGACCCAAGTCAAATAACCTTTCCCTCCAACAAATATAATAAAATATTCCATAAAAGGTGGATCTAGATTTGGTTAAAATTATTTTAATCATACACCAAGATCTAGAATGACCCAATATTTTGTTATAAATAGAAGGGTTTTCTCATTCATTTGTCACCTTTCATGGCATATTAGATCACTCAAGATATATACTCCTAGTATGACTTTGAGCCATTATCATTGTCACATTCTCCATTATTTGCTTTGTGAGCTCCCTTTGAGTTCTATGTTTGTCTAGGTTTTCTACACCAACAAGAGAGAAATTTTAGATCTGAAATGCTGAGGACTTTCAAGAACCCATCCCATTGAGGAGAATTGAAAACACCTTTCTTGTTTTCCTCTCAGGTGCCCTTTAATATAAAAAAAATTCTTTCAAAAATATTTTTCTTGTCTTGTCTATTGGATGCATGGAGCAAAACTTCATTTTTACTGCTTAATGTCTTTTTATGCATAGATCTGGATTTGTGTAGCTTTGTCTAGATCAACTAACTGTAGTTTTGAAGGTATTGGTAGCCATAATTGATGTTAGGGCTATTTTTTATGCGTATCTAAAGGGTATTTTTCTGACAAAAGATTCATACTAACACCCAACATCCCCAACAGTCTGTGCTGGTAGCCATAATTGATGTTAGGGCTATTTGTTATGCGTAGCTAAAGGGTATTTTTCCGACAAAAGATTCATACTAACACCCAACATCCCCAACAGTCTGTGCCTCCTGTGCACTATATATCTGAGGCCTACCACCCTTATTCTATGGAAAATCCCTTTTAAGATGTTCCTTACCACCTGTCCAACACTCCAATCGTCATGTACCATCACCTCTATTCTGCTGTTGTGAACCATGTCCATGTCTAGCTGCATTGAACTTTTTATGTAGTGCAACATTCTCTTTATCTTCTATATTTAAAGGCCTTATTCTTTTCATCTCTCATTTACCTTTACCTTTATCTTTAGATTTCCATCCTTGTTGAGATTCATTCTTATGCTTTGAATTCTCATAAAAATGTTCAATTTCCCATTGAATTCCTCAAGTGACTAAGGCTCATCATACTCAATCCAATCTATAAAGCTAATGGAAATCCACTGACAAATCTCTGAAATTTATCCTTCTCATATTTACGATACATTACATACCTTAATAACTCCAAGAACTTGGTCATATATTCCTCACCTATCATTGATCCCATTTTGAGCTCATAGAATTACTTGGCTTTTCTGTCGTAGTACCTTTCTAAAAAGTACTTATTTATTAAAATTGTTTTGAATTCATGCCACTCAACTCCCCTATCATGATCTCTGTAACCCATTTTACATAGTCCCACCAGATATCCACTTTCCATTTCAGGCTATAGATGGCTATTTTATCCTTCATATCCTTTTTGTACTCATGCACTTCAAAGAAATTCTTCATGCAAAGTAACCAATACTTTGTGTCCTTAGGTTTCTTCAAATATCCATCAAAGGTAGGTGGCTTCACTTTCTTAAACTCATCCGACAAGTATCCCCTGTCACTCCTGCTGTAACGGTGATAATGATGACAATTGACATAGTGCCTGACGGAACCATAACTACAATAGTACCTGTTTCCATCACCTCTCCTCTCTGGAGAATCTACCATATCTGATCGTGTCATCTCTCTCTAACGTGTGAACACTATGAGACCTACTGCCATACACCCCAATAGTTGTGTTCTCCTGTCCATGTATGATCTGAAGTGCCCCATGTCTCTGCAATTTTGAAAAAATATGAAGGATTACTGCATTGACTTCTACTTTTTTCTCTTGTGCTTGCATAATTCTATCATTGTCTGCTTTACAACTCCTTATTTTTGGCTTCAAGATTCTCAATGTGTTTTCTATGTTAGAAGAGTGCCCAAAACCATGCTGCGCATAAGATCCAGAGGAAGAATCTTGGGAATTATAATCTACCATATTGTTGTTCATCTTGATGTCTTCCTGCAAGGCATAATATGTCAGCTAAATCAAATCATAAACAAACCAATGTACCTGAGTATAATTCGGGAGGATATCTCGTCTAGAAGACTGACCATATTAGCACAATATATATATATATATATATATATATATATATATATATATATATATATATATATATATATATATATATATATATATATATATATATATATATATATATATATATATATATATATATATATATATATAATCATCATCATTTCAACCATTTTCTAGTTACCATGCATGATGTCACAACCATAACACCAAATAGACATAATGCATGCATAGAAACATATGTATGACACACATGCATACAAACATTGGCATGCATAACCAGAGCATAACTGACATACTTTCAAAAAAAAATTATTTAGAAATTACACCATAAAATTTCATATGGAGACATGACTAAAAACATAACCAACACCATGCATACACAACTAGTACATAGACCAAAATAATAAGAACACATATGCAATTGATATGTATGCATGACCAACACACCATTCATCCAATCCAAGGGGTGAACCATGCTATGATACCAGTCTGTAACACCCTCCTCCCACATTTACCTAATTTAACCGGTCTACTGGGCTAAATATGTGATGAGTGGCTACTATGATCTGATTCAACTCCCCATATACAATTAAGGAAATTGAATTGACATAGCACAACCAATCTGACCTTCTACACCTGCTACAAAACCATCAAGACCCAACCCACCCTTCCAGGTGAACAACCCTTGAGGGAAATCAAAATTTTAATGAAGCCCAAGTCACTCCCTTGCCAAAGCCTCCATGTAACTAAGATCCCTAGTCACTCCCATGATCCTGCCTAAGTGTGAATGTAGCCTCTTTCAGCGAGTTCTATGCTAGTTACTGCAATATTTAAGGCTATTTTCCAGGGCTAGAACCCAATCACTACCCAGAAACACATGAAACTTCCAGAAATGAAAAGTAACATAGAAACAATGATACAAATGCAAATACTAGAAAAAAGACTTGACTAGACCCATACTAGCCAAAATAAGTATTTCATCAAACATGTCACAAATATGCATTCTATAGGTCATAATAACAAACCTAAGAATAGGGGTCTCATACTTCTCTGAGAATCTCTAAGACGCATTGATGCCTTATAAAAATAGCCACATTATCATCTATTAGGTCATATATTCATTTATCTCTTGAGCCAATCACCCCCGTTCCATATTCCAAGCATTAATATGGGACTCAAAACCAAAAAAATCAACTAGGTATTCCTGAGGATAAACCACCTCACCGTCATCAATAGAACCAAGATTTACCACAATCCTCATTGGATCACTAGGACATAAACAAGCATGAATGCCACCAGATTTCTCCATGCACACCATGAAGAATTTTCCTGTCTCCTAGTCTCTAGGATTTAACACAATCCACAATTTGATTTAGGGATCACTAGGACATAAATGAGACACCACCCTCCAGGATTTACCATATATCTCGCCATTCAACGTCCAAGGATTCCTATGTTTGATCAAGGGAAACCACCTCTAGGATTTACTGTATATATCGCCATTCACCAGTCGATGATTCCTAGGCCCACCACGACACTTAATATATGGATTTACCGCAACCCATAGTCTGGTTCAAAAGGTTTCTAGGCCAGTGGATTTAGCACAGCCCATAGTCTGGTTCAAAAGGTTTCTAGGCCAGTGGCTTTACCGCAATCCACATTTCAGTTCATGGATCACTAGGCCATGGGTTATTTTTTTCAGAGATCCACCTCACTTAGTTTCAAATGCATATGAAAATCCAGCTTAACCAAAAAATGGGAACCCCATCACACGATGGCTATCTAGAAATGAAAAGGCAAGGCTAAAGAACACTGTCACACTGAGAAAAACCCATGCTAATGATAACAAGAGAACCAAGAACACACATGCATAACCATGCATGCCAAATATAGCAAGGAAATCACACATGCAAATAAATACCTGCAAATAATCCCGTTGTAGCTGCTTGATCCTACTCTTCCTTACTTGATCTTTTATTCCTATTTACCTTGTTTTCCTTTCTTGATCCAATGCTAAAGTTCTCCATGAAAACTCTAAGTATCCAAGAGTGAGAGAGAGAGAATAGAGAGAGAGCTCTAAAATTGAACTGACAAAAGGTACCAACTAATCCTCAAAAGCATTTTTATTAATGAGGGCTCTATTTTATTCATTTTCCATTAATTTCCTTCTTTTTCATCCTCACAGGCAACCTGTGAACTTTCACCTTATTTTTCTCCTAATTTCCATTATTTTCATAAATAAATTGCCAAAAATGCCATTTTTCCTTTCCAAAGCCTTTGCCATTGCCTTTTCCATTTTCCTTAGCCATAATAACTGAAATTAACACCCACACTAGGATGTTTTTTCCAACATTAAACTTGGAATAAGTGTCCCATAACCGTTTTTATTATTTTTCCTTTATTGACTTTTATTACATGGAATTTTCACGAGGGTTGTTGCAAAATTTCCCATCACCTAAAAAAGCACAGATATCCAAAGATATGTAATCTAGTAGTTACCACTTTCATCAAAAATTTTCCCATTATTTAATAGAATTTAAATCCAAAAGTACAGAAATCTAAAACTACTTGAAAATACACCTTTCAAGAAGTTCTAGATCCATACGCTAGTGATAAAAATAACAAGGTGTCAAACATAACATGTGATGTGATAGATAACATGGTTGTTTACATTGTTACACAGTAATTTTTCACCCCGTTCACTTCCCAATCCTGATCCTGAAGTGCCCTGAGATGACCAATATGCAGATATCCACCATGGAAAATACATCAAGATATCCCTTGAGGATCAACAGAAAGTTGCCTTAGAGCTTTCTTGAAGAAGCTCAGCTTAAAACCTAAATTTCTAGGACGTCAATGCTCTTTGCCAGTTGCCTTCTCGTGTTGATGGCATGTTGCAACACTTTGACTTAGCACCGCCAGTGTGATTTTTATATGCAAAAGCATGCTAAACCTCTTCTGGCAGTGTTTTCTCAAATGGAGAAAAATCTTCGTGCACTAGAATCTTCCAAACAATGAGAAGTGGGCCTTCCTCCTTCTTTTATGGATCCATAACTCCCTTTCCCTACCTATAAATTGAATCCCATCCTTCCAATAATGGTTGGTATTTCTTGATCATTAATCCTTTGCATCCCTATATTGTGATTATGCCTAATTTGCCACATGGGAGAAGGATTGCTTGAAGAACCTTGGTTTGGACTTGGACATCACCAAAGGGAGGTCTCCAACATCAAGGCCACGGTTGTATACTTCCTATTTATATAATTAATAATACATATGATGTTTCACTTTCCATATTTTTCTAGATACCTACGCAAGTGGCATATTTCTCCTTGATATGCTAGGTAGTTTGTATTCGATGTATGCTTGTATCTTATCATGTTTCTTATTTTTGTCTCTTGATGTCTTATAGGTATTTGAACGCCACAAGCAGCGAGGAGAGAGCCTGAAAGAATGTAGTATCAAGGTCTTCACCAAAGGATTGGATGATAGCATTAGGTAGAGGTACATTTTTCTTCTTCTCCTTCCGCTTTGAATACAAACTAGGAAAGGGTTCATTAGTTAGTCTCATGCATTGCTGGACCCACTCTAGGGCTAGAGAGATCGCCTTTTTTCGTAGAGGGGGTTGTCTTTACAATAAAATTGGGGAATCCATTGGGGAGCTATAGCCTCTTTGTGTCTCCTTTTTTGATTTGAATTTTTGATCATTTTGACTGATTGTCAAGATATGAGTCAATTTAGGTCTCTATAGGTCTGCATAGTGCTTGATTTTTGATTTAGGGTGTCAAGTTTGGTTTGATTTTTGAAATTATTTTTATTTTTTCTTTTATTTCTCACCCAACACATTTTTTGTCCTATCAAAAGCGCCAACAACATTGTTTTATATAAAACAGTGGCACTGATCTACCTTTTAGCATGAGTTTTCCTTTCACAGGTACACTGATCCCAAAGATTAGGAAACATTAGGGTTTCCCTTCAGTTTCCAGTGTGTATTAGTCTCTAAGGTGTATTTATATTATGATATGATCTAGTATCATTATGTTTAGCTTGATTTCCTTACTTGAGTGATTAATTTTTCTCTTTGAAACTATTTTGTGCATGAGTGAAGTTTGATCACCCTCTGGGGTTTCTAGGTTAGTTGTCATTCACTTGTCATTTCTGTGTGTCATCAAGAGATTGGTGTTCTCTATCTTAAGGCTATGTTGCAGTCATTCGAAAAACTATTTCATATTTATTTTGGCTTGTATTTAGTTTCTTTCATTTGAAGTAAATCATTATTGCACTTTGAAATCACCTTTGAGTGACCGTCAAACATAGATCATGATTGTTTGATTTGCGAGATTGAGAGTGGATGTTTGTTTTTATCTCCTATTTCTAAAGAGGAAATTGAATGTCATTTTCATTTAGAACTTTTGAATTGGTTCGTTATTCCTTCATTTTGAAAAGAAAAAAAGTGAAAGTCATTTTCATTCAAGTACTTTTGGAACAATCGAAGAAGAGAAAGTGAAATGAAATTTTAATTTCAATTCTTTGTCCATTTGGTTAGTTTTTCTTTGATTGGTTCATTAATTGCATTATTTTTCATTTTAGCATCCAAAGTAAAAAGAAAAACAAAATATGTTTGGTGCATCTCAGTGAAGAAAGAAGTGATTTTGTTTTCGGTAAGATTGCATTTGGGATAGTGAAAGTGAATTAGTTTTGGGGTTGCATTTAAGTAATTTTGAGCTAGGTGGGGGGCATCATTTCTTGTTACATTGCTTCTTTGTTTCATTCTTGTTTGAACTTTCTCCCTCATTAGTTTAGAGTTCATCAAAATTAAATAAATTCTTTTTTGCATTTAGCTGCATTGTAGGGGTTCAGGTGAAATCGATTTGAGACCGAAATTGAAAGATAATCAAAGATAAACTTTAAAATTTATTCAATTAACCTTAAGGATCATTTTGAATTAACATAAAAATCTAGAGGTCTAGGCTATAGACCTGTTTTGAAATCGTTAAGCATAGCATCTGTCGCTAAAAACCCGTGTTACACCCCAGGGGTGATACTCTGTCCCACATATGGAAGTATATAGAACTATGCTCCACGTATGAAAAGTATAAGAGGATTCTATTACATAGAATTTTGTCACCATCCTTGCAATCCATTGTCCCGTACATTGGAGGAATATTTCCGTGACCTGTGAACAGTAAAATAAACTGAAAACACCTTGATGGTATCCTTCTGCATTAGGGAAAGAATTATCCTCAAGAACATTTCCTCTGAAAAGCCCTAAAACCCATGTTTTGGCATTGGCGTGGGTAGCCAATTCATCCCTCGTACCAATGGGTAAAATAAACACTAATGGGCATGCCAGCTGGCGCTCTATCCTTGTGTTGTGCCTGCGCCAAGCCTATTAAGAATTTTTTTTTAACAATAGAAGGTGGAAGTTTGATTCTAACAACTTCAGAACGAATCATCGAAAAGAGGTTGGGCTGTTTGGCTCCGGATCTCCTTGATTAGGAAGTGGTTTTCCACCCCTCATGGAACCTTCCTAAGAGATAGGACTCTCCCCCATGATTATAGGGATCCTAACCTCTCCTTCTCCTTCTATAAAAGCCTGCCCTCTCCATTTGCAAGCTAGCTGAACACTTGGAAGCTGAACTTTTGGGAAGGAAATTATAGTTGAGTGATAATCAAGAGCAGAGCTAAGGAGAACCCTGTGAGAGAGAGAGTTTTGTCAAATCCCTGACGAGCTTTGTGAGACACGTCCTGCTGGAACCCTATCGAAGGAAGATCACGACGTCAGAGCACCGATTGTAATCATTCTCTCGTATCCTAATATACATGACTCTGCTATTGGTTTGATGATTGCGTTTGTCCATTATATAATGAAATTTCATTCGTTCCTTTTTGACTGATTGATAGTTATAAAGTGTGAAATATTACGTTGTGTGTTGTCTCTCTTCTTTGCATGTGTAGAGGTATTTGGATGTAGCGAGCTCACGGATCGTGACCTGTCTAGCTAGGAATGGAAGCACCACTTATTCTTCGACAATGACAGCTAAGGAATCATGGTAAGCGACCTATCATGATTCTATCCTTTGTAACTAGGAATCAATAGCTTTGCGTGTTTCGATTGTTAATAGACCCACTCTAGGGCTAGTGGGATTGCCTCTGTCCGCAGAGGGGATTTACCTCCACAACAATTTGGTGACTCCACTGGGGATCAATGGGAGTTGGTCCTTCCTCCATTGGGTTGTTTTTTTGCTTTTTGTTTGATTAGTCTGCTTTTCTGGTTCACCTTCCTTGGTGTTAAAACCTTGTTCAGCCACCAGAAGACTAGATCTAGAATCTGTTCTTTCATTTTCTTAATTTTCTAGGGTAAACCTGATTGGCACGGTTATCCCTCCAATAGTTGCGCTAGAGGGCACGAGTTGATAGTTAGGAACCTGTGCCATCCCTTGTTTGGCGCAGATTACAGCCAGATAGGCGCACCAACCTTGCTTAGTTTTAGGGTTTGCCTGTTCTTGGACTCTCTTAGCTTGAGTTTTGGTCCTGGGTTGTTTTTTCTGATTGTTTGAGTGCTTTGAAGTCAATTTTTACTGTGTTTAGTCCTTTTCCTCCGGTTTTTTTCTGTTTTCTGTCAGTTTTTCATTTTAGCCCTAGGGCTTCTAGGTGCTTCAGTGTGCCGAGCCTCCCGTGGGAGTTTTGGGTATTTGCTTTCCCTGTAAAATTTGTTTATGCTTCTTTGCATTCATCTTGCTAAATCAGATTGAGTCATTGCATTTATTGAGTGACTGTCCTCTCTTTCGTTTAGTTTTTCTTTGTGTTTCTCCAAGCCTAGACCACACGGCTTGTTTGAGTCTCTTTCGAGATTCTTCTTCGCTTTGAGGGATTTCGTCATTGGTTTGAGTCTTGATTGTATTTGTTTGAGTTGAATGAAATTGTTTGGTTTCAACTCTCTCTTTATCATTCTCAAATTGATGTTTCCATTGGTTTTTCATTTATTTAGTGCATCTGCTCTAATATATTGAAAAATACCAAAAAAAAAATCTTTTGCATTTTTGATTGGCATAGTGAAAATTTAAAACTCTCTCGTGTTACTAGTGTTGTATAATTCTAGAGAAAAGGTTTCCAGTTTCATTATCTTGCATTGAAATTGGTAGCGGATGATTTTGTGTGTTCATTTCGCTATCATTTGAAAGCTCTAAACCCTCCCGCAGATAGCTCTTCATTGAACGAAATGATATTTTGTGGCATGTAGATTGAATTTATAGATTTTATGAGATCCAACATTCGATAGGGCCTTGAAATCGAAATGTAAATTGAAGATCAACTTTAAAATTTACTGAATTAACCTAAGGCAACATTTAAACTTAATGGAACATCTAGTAGTCTAAGGTAGAGACGTGTTCTGACGTCTTTAAGCCTAGTAGTTGTCGCTCACCATCTGGCTACAGACAACGCTAGTACATACTTGTGCTCCCCCGTACCATCATGTATATAAAGGGAGACCCCATTAGGTTGCAAATACTTTATCCATAGGAATCTGAGTCTGCTGCCTCTTACCCATGATACACCGAACATAACATTCAGAGAGATTACCTGCACGTACGTTAAGTCCTTGGTCGATTTATTTTTCATTTTTACCAAGGTGTATATGGTAGTTCACGGATATCTGGTACACCCATTTACCTAGATTACCAGAGCAGTCACTTTGATCTTTACTGACTCTTTTAACTAAAAATATCATTGAGCTCTTGTCCTTTCAAGCTTGTGTCCAACCTGAAAGCGATAGAGTCACCTTTTGCCTATTTATCAAATCTTAAAATATGAAACAACAGAGTCTGGTTTCAGTGTCTTAAAAATTATTCGCCCACGAAATATTCCTGGTTAGAATTTTTGTCCTTAGTGTTTTATTTCAAGGTCATTTCCGATGGCAACTTTTTTGGAGTTTTCCAATCAAGGAGTCCCCTCTGAAGGGAGTCCTAGTCCTTTTCCTGCTTTAGGAAATATTGGTGCTCCTTATATGGCCACGTTATCCCTCCTTGGGTTAACTGTTGGGTTGCCTATTTGGTTGTTTTCAACCTTTGTGGTCTCAAGTGTTCCAACTACCGGACCATCCACTCCTCCGCTTGAGCAACGCCATGTTGATTCGAAGGTGGACCTCTCCCCTTCTTTGCCTATTTCTTCGTCCTCATCTTCTACTTCTCCTGGTGAAAGTTTGGATTCTAGTACCCAGGTGGCTAAGAAGAAGAAGAAGAAGACTAAGAAGAAGAATTCAGATAAGCGAGAGGCTAATTATGTAGTTGTTGCTTCTAAAACACCTACTCTCGATGAACCTTCCAACCCTCCGCGGAAAGTTAATTTCCCCTGAATGTTGTGCCAGGGAAACCATCTTATTTGAGATTTACCTGGCATTCCCAAGGTGCTCGAAGTATGGTCCAACAGTCGTCTGCCATTGCCTTTGGCTTCCGGGAGTCAGGTTGGGGGTACGTCTTCAGCTAGTGCTGGTAAGACTCCTAAGAAGCAGGGTAAGCTTGCCAATCCCTGTAAGTTGTGTGAAGAGCACCATGCCATTCACCTTTGTCCATATATGGATGAAGCCAAATGAGTGTTGGACAACCTGACTGTTTCTGCACCACGCCTCTTGGCTGGTTACAAGCAGCTTTCTTTGAGTCCTCCGCTGGTTGATCCTACGATCAGTCAAGAGTCACCCTTGGTTGATCCCGCTCCCCCAGAAATTCCAAATCATGAATCCATTCCTGACCAGCCATTAGTTGTGAGATCGGTTGACCTGGCCCCGTTTGTAGTGCACCAGGGCTTTTCCGTCAAGAGTCGATCTCATATCCCTCAAGTTCTTCTTGTTTCTTCAGATTCCTTGGAGAAATATTCTCCTGTCCCTGTACCTCAGGAAGTTGCTCCTCCGCCTCCCATGATAGAGGTCTCAGAGGATACTCCTTCTACCGCCATGATGAAGCTGGTGGAGGATGCTCTTTCTTCTCCTGTAACACCAGGGGAAGACCATCTTGGTTCAATGGTAGCCCCTCCAAGTAGTTTGGTCGCTTCCTTCGATTGCAGCCGATTTTCCGGATATCACCTTCCTTCTTATGTGCCCTTTGAGATTATGGTACAGGCCTCCCATCTGGTCGTACCTAGCACCATTATAGATGAAAGTGCATCTGTTAGTATTTTATCCTCAACTACTTGGAAAGATTTCGGTTCACGACTGCTTGTGCCTATTACGCAGAATCTATTGGTGTTTAACAGAGGAACTAGTCAACCGTTAGGGATCCTTCCGAAGTTGCCTATTACTTTGGGAGGGAAAACTATCCATATGGATGTGATGGTTGTTCCTGGCCCCTTGGACTTTAATTTACTCTTGGGCCACGATTATACTTATGCCACAGGAGCGCTTGTCTCCTCCCTCTTTCGTGTGATGTGTTTTCCGCACCAAGGTTGGATCGTGACCATTGATCAGCTTGCATTATTTGGTCCTAATATGGCAGCTAGTCCACCATCATCCCTACCAGATCTTTATCTGCCGGTTGTGTCATCCCAGCCGCATGTCAATTATGTGGCTACCTGTCCTGTGCCCGTACTCAGTGATAGTGCTATTGTACATCATGTGCTGGGGGCATTGGGTTCTGACTTCCAAGATGTTTTCCTTCCATCGGACCGACAACCCTTGGAAGCTATGACTTCTTATTCATTATGATGACCTCGTCGGAGCACGGTTCGTTTTCTTGTGTCAAGCTCCTTAAAAAATGAAACAAGCTCGTTGGAGCATGGTTCATTTTCTTGTGTCAAGCTCCTTAAAAAATGAAACAAGCATGTCGGAACACAGTTCATTTTCTTGTGACAAGCTCCTTAAAAAATGAAACAAGCTCTTATGAGGATAATTCTTTTACTATGTCAACCTCGTTAAAAAATGAATTAGGTCATTGGAGCACAATTCATTACCTTGTGTCAAGCTCCCTAAAAAATGAAACAAGATGTGATGAGGTTAGTTATTTTAATGTGTAAACCTCGTTAAAACAATGAAACACGTTCCTGTTCAATTCGAGTCTTTGATAAGATCTCATAAAATCCAGTCAAGTCTTTCTATTGATCCCGTAATTTGAACCTTCACTCCATCTGCCTTTCATATGGATTGAAGCTTGGGGGGCATGTACCTTGAATTGAGTCACCATGTTGGGGGCATGCTTATTTTTTCAAGCATAGTTTGTTTCCATTTCAAGCTTGTGTAAAAATGAAACCAGCTTCAAGCATAGTTTATCTTTATTTCAAGCTTGTGTAAAAATGAAACCAACTTCAAGCATAGTTTTCCATGTTTTCAAGCTTGCATAAAAATGAAACCATTTTCATTTTACCTCTTGTTATTGCCATTTTATTAGCCTGTTTTTTCCAGATGAGCCTTGGTTTTATCATTCCATCGTCACTATCTGCTTGGCCGATCATATGCATTCACTTGGTTATTTCACCCGTTCCTAAGGAACCACTGCGATGAGTGGTCTTGTTAGCCAGCCTCTTGACCTTTATTTGTTTTGAGTAGTTCCGCCATTACCGGAGTGAGTAGCTACCCTTTATACCACTCGTTCCTCTAGGAGGAGTCAAATTTCAGCTCTTTTCTGACTCTCTAAAACTGAAAAGATTGCCGAGACGCTTGTTGTTTTGAGCTAGTTAAATTGGCTGCAAAACGACATCTACCCAGTATACATTTACCCCTTTTTTGTGCTGGGATAGATTATTTACAAAAAAGGAATACCATAGCCTATCACAACTAGGAGGTTCTCTTAGACATAGTTTTCTACCTTTTCGGATCTGTGGGACTACCTACGAAAAGGGACTGCTGGTGTTTTCTTTTCCATTGTCTTTTCAAACTCTCTAAATATGAAAAGACGCTGAGTTATTCCTTTGTCAGACTCATTAAAACCTGATGACATCGGACTCCATCGTAATGACGTTACTCGAGTTCCTCCTTCCTAGGGCTCGTAAAATGTACTAGGTTGGATTTTTCCGAAGGAAAAACTTATATCACAAGCACATGCTATCCCCTTCAAGCTTGTTTCCAAAAAAATAATTGGGGTACTCGCCAGAAATGGTGGGGGAAAATGGAACCAATATTATAGTCGTGTCGGCAGTATGTCGCTCTTGAACATGGCACTTGTCTGCATTCGTGTCGGGTTGGGGACATCTCATGTCATTATTTTCTTGCCTTCATGGGTTTGGGTAATATCTTTTGACTACTCATCTACTCTTTTCCATGTCACCATGACCTCAGATCCCTTGATGTCAAATACTGCCAAATATAGTGTCATGCCGCTGATATGTTCAAGAGAAGTTGGCCTCTGCAGTTTTCAACCTCCCTCTGATTCTCTGTTGGTCTTGATTCACAAATATTATATCCCTATGTCTCATGTCGATGATGTGGGAAACATTATGGCCCACCTTTGATCAAGGTCACTTCCTGTTGACTTCAACTCATTCTCCAGGAAGCTGATCCAGACACTCCCTTCAGGTGCCTTGGAGCCTGCATGCCTCAATGGCAGGTTCTTCGCATTCAACACAAGGTTTTCATTATTGGCCTTCGATCGGATGATTCCGCGGGTGTTCAACACCAGATCACTGTTCACACTCCGTGGATTGTACCTCTTGTACCTTGAGGGCCATCGTCATTATTGGTGGTTTCTCTCACGTCTGTTAACGACTTTCATCATTGGTTGGTAAGCAGACGATTTTCTTGCATGTTCGAATTTAACTCACATATTTGCATGCTCGAACTTGTACTCTATTCGGGTCGAGGTGGAGCACAAGAACTTGGATTTTGTCTGATGAAATCCAGGCTATGGGTTCTGTGTGGATTATTATGACTTTTTACATGACTCTTTTTTATTGGATGGCTGCGACCATACCTGAGTCTACTAATTGATCCTTATTTTATTGGATGGTTGCGTCCATACCTTGGATCCCAGTTTTGTACACTCTATTATGGATGGCTGCACCCATACCACATATCATGTATCAGAGATATCAATTGTATTTGTACTCATGGATCTTCTGACGGTAGTGTTTTCAGTTGGACACGTTCTCATAAAGAATTTCACCCCTCCCTCTCTCTCGGACCTCATGCTTTAGGGGGCATCTGTTACACAGAATTTTGTCACCGTCCCTACAATCCCTCATCCCGTAGATTGGAGGACTATTCCCATGACCTGTGAATAGTAAAATGTCTTGAAAACACCTTGATGGTATCCTTCTGCATAAGGGCAAGAATTCTCCTCAAGAACGTTTCCTCTGAAAAACCCTAAAACCCATGTTTTGGCATTAGCGTAGGTAGCCAGTTCATCCCTCGCACCAATGGGGAATATACACACTAGTGGGCACGCCAGCTGGTGCTCTGTCCCTGTGTTGTGCCCGTGCGAAGCCTATTAAGGAATGTTTTTTAACAATAGAAGGTGAAAGTTTGATTCTAACAACTTCAGAATGAATCATAAAAAAGAGGTTGGGCTGTTTGGCTCTGGATCTCCTTGATTAGGAAGTGGTTTTCCACCTCTCATGGAACCTTCCCAAGAGATAGGACTCTCCCCCATGATTATAGGAATCCTAACCTCTCCTTCTCCTTCTATAAAAGCCCGCCCTCTCCATTTGCAAGCTAGATGAATGCTTGGAAGCTGAACTATTGGGAAAGAAATTATAGCTGAGTGACAATCAAGAGCAGAGCTAAGGAGAACCCTGTGAGAGAGAGAGTTTTATCAAATCCCTGACGAGATTTGTGAGACATGTCCCACTGGAACCCTGTCGAAGGAAGATCACGACGTCAGAGCACCGGTTGTAATCGTTCTCTTGTATCTTAATATACATGACTCTACTATTGGTTCCATGATTGCGTTTGTCCATTATATAATGCAATTTCATTCATTCCTCTTTGACTAATCGATAGTTATAAAGTGTGAAATATTACGTTGTGTGTTGTCTCTCTTCTTTACATGTGTACAAGTATTTGGATGCAGCGAGCTCACGGATCGTGACCTGTCTATCTAGGAATGAAAGCGCCACTTCTTATTCGACAACGACAGTGAAGGAATCACGGTAAGCGATCTATCATGATTCTATCCTTTGTAACTAGGAATCAATAGCTTTGCGTGTTTCGATTGTTGCTAGACCCACTCTAGGGCTAGTGGGATCGCCTCTGTCCGCAAAGGGGATTTACCTCCACAACATATTCTCTCATCAAATGATTACACATTAGAAAATACTACTACGAATTGATCTCCCATGTATCATTGAGTATATTCTGGGAGACCCTAATAGGCTACAAAATAGCCATAGGTAACCGAGTCGGCTGCCTTATAGATGTGAACACTTAACATGACATTCGAGGAGATTGGATGTCGTACATTAAGTCCATGGTATTTTACTTTTCCAAGGTGTATATTGCAGTTCATGGACACCTAGTAATCATTTATGCCCAGATTACCGTTTTTTATTTATTTGTTTAATTCTAAAATTTACTTGCCACGATAACATACTACATGTGCAGTACTCATAGCCTTATCTTGGCTGATTAATTATAAATCTTAATTGCTCAAAAGTGATTCACCTTTAAATTTTTTGATATTTTTCTAAAGGTCATCATGGGTGAATCTTCAAATTCGCCTCACTCCTTCTCTGAAGGATCTCAAGGACCTCCTCCTGAGATTCCACAATTTCCACCTAGGATTCTTGAATCTCAAGGTGATGAAATTTGAATTTTCATAAGTGTCCAACCGATCTCGTATCAACCACTACCTCACGAGTCTCTTTCATCGTCATCTAAGGATCTTGAACTGGAAAGTCTTGAACCTTCTACACATTTTACAGTCCTTCCTCCAAGTCCTCTCTACGATCCGTTTATGATATCTCCTTAGCGTTCGTATAGTCATTTTGACGTTTCCAAAGTTCCTTTTGGTGCTTCTTCTGTAGCATCTCATACTACTTCTCGCAAGTTGTTTCCACCTCCCATGGCGTCAAATGATGATGATACTCCATTTTTGAGTACTTGTAAGAGTATTCCTCCAGAAAATTTTGTGACCCATATCCAAAAAGTTGACATCGAGTCTATGTTCCCTTTGGAAGGTTTTCCTTGTGTTTCCACTCCTCATGATATAGAAAGTGGGACGAGTATGTCCTCTATTCAAGTCGCGTCTTCACTTCCACTCGGGTATAATTCTCTTGGAAACCTTGTTTCGGGGGCTTCTAGGGCCACATATATGTTTCACAACCTTGTTTGGTCAATGGTAATTTCCCCATATTTTAGCCCATTTGTGTTAGATGTAGCTGCCATTTCACAACCTGCTGCTCAACCTGCGGTTTTTTTAGGTCAAATGAACATTTTGCTCAGATCATCTGCTCCTGTGTTGCTATGCACGATCAATATCATCCCACCTTTGAGTGGACCATCTATGGTTTCTTCCGTGCCTGGGGGGAAATCACATCCTTCATACGTACCTCCCCTTTTGGGTGGGGGAAATATGAACTTTGGAACTGTATCAGGGGCGGGACAACCCATAGATTGTATTAGTGGAACTTTTATTTCACACACAAAAAGTTCTATCGTAGGAACCTCTCTACCGGGTGGTCAACCTGCTTCGACTGAACTTGCTTATAAACAAAACCACATTCAATACCCTCAAGTTGAACAACCCCATGTTCAAAAACCAAATGTACAATATGAGTATGTTCAACAAACGAATGTACAATACCCATATGTTCAGCGATCGAACGTCTCAAAAAAATATGTCCAACAACCTAAAAATCCATTAGGTGTCGTTGCAACTAATCCTCCGTTTGGTCCTCGAATCGAAACTAGTATGAACCTCCCTCTGAGTCAAATTAGAACTTACCCTGATCAGCTTGGTGTCCAATACCCACAAATACCTCAAGGTCAGTTCCAACAACCCCAACAAGGAATTTACACTCAGCAGGGGCCTTATCAAAAACCCAAACATGGTTCTTGTTATCACTCATAATTTTGTGAGTCATTACTTGACATGGTCATACAGTTCACTCCTCAAAACAGTAAGGTCTCCTTAAACCTTTTTGAAGTTGGCATAGGAAATTTCAGTTTTTTCATATTTAACCTATCCTAAGTTTCAATACCACCCTCATTTCATCTCAAAACCACCTCCATATAGGTCACATCATGTCCCACCAATAATCACTTGATGACATATTCTATTTCCCAAGATTTTGAATTCTAAAAGGTCACTTTAGCCAGGATTTCTTATTTTCGTAGCGAATTACACAGTAAAAAGGCAGTTTTCGCTACGAAACTACCTAATAGTTTCATAACGAAATTGCCAGGAAATGAACTAACTACACTACAAAAAGAGGTTTTTTTGTCTATATTTTCAAATTTGGTGCAAGGTGTCAGTCAATGATTAGAAGGATATAGGGTGGAGGTTATTCAAGTCTTTTATGGTTAATTCAAAGGTACATAACCATGTATGAGGTCATCATTACCCTTTTTGGCATGTATGTGTCATGATTAAAGAATGAGCTACCATTTAAAACAAAAAACATGATCCTAAGCTACTATTTTTCAATCAAAATTCATTATTGCATGTGAAACATCTCAATGTCACTATTTGAGAGCTGCCTCATCACACCAAGTAGCTTGCTGCCCACTTTGGCTTTACAAGTGTCACCTTTTTAAGAGGGCAGCTTGGTTATAAAAGGAGATGGTAATGTATAGGAAAGCACACAAAGGAGGCTCTATGGATAATATAGAAGCTCATGTACCTTAAGATATTCATGGAGGACCTTATATTTTCTGAAGCATGCATCATTTAAAGCTGTCAAAATTTCTGCTGGAGCTAACAAGGAAATTTCTATGTTTTTGGACTGTTTGAGCAGTAAGCTTAAAAAGAAAATTATGGATGAATAGAGATGAATTTTGAAATGCTGAGATATTTTATTTTCAATCACATAATAATGAAAAATAACCTCTTTTACTTTTCTCACAGGTGGTATCAGTTAGGAGATACAGGGATGTCTTTGGGCCTTATTTTCAGAAAACATAGTTTTCATGTTTTATACATGTTTTTAAAATGCAGGTTCTGGACAGATGGAGATGGTTTTCAAAAAAAAAAGAGACATTTTTCTTCAAAACATTCGTATTGACAAAAACCTCCTCCAGTTTTTCAAAATACATCATGGATTTGGAGATATAAGCTGTGTTCTAAGACCTATGTTTCAGAGAAAACATGAAAAATCTACAAAGATGTTTTAAATATGTAAGGTGATGGTGATTGTGTTCCTTATTAGTTTGATGAGGTCCATAACATGTAGATAGGTTCATGGTATGCTAAAGGTCAATTTTTAACATATAGAGGTCTTTTTTTGAAGAAAATCTTAAAATTTGGAATTTCTGCAGTTTTTCACAGTTTCGTAGCGTTTCCTAAGCTTAAAGCCAGGAAAATGCTATGAAAATTTATATAGCAACTTATTTGCTTCCAAAATCACTTTTTTCAATTTTAAAGAAGGGAGAATGATGGTGATTATGTGTCATGTCTTGGTTGACACCCTGGAATAGCCAAAGAGAAATTTATAGGTGCAAAAGCTATTTTTTAGACGCTACAAAACTGTCCTGTTTTCGTAGCGAGCTACTTTTGAAGGTTTCGAAGCATCCCAGTGGAATTTTTGGAAAAGTGGACACATCCAATAGGTCAAGGGACCTTACCACCAAATATTTATGACTTGAACACAATGCAGTGGAGAAATATCATCAGCTAAAGCTTTCGTTGAAGATAATGTCTTATACTCCTAAAAAATAGGGTTTTGTTCCACATGGTTAGGAGAATTTTTAATGTGTCAAGTAGTGATGAGTTATGTCATAGCCTTTTAGAACATGTGATGCTTAATTATTTGTAACTAATATGTAACTATTTTAAATATAAGGTCGATTGATGTAATAAATAGGAGTTTGAGTCCTATTAGGAAAAGTCACTTTTAGGGTGTAGCTGTCATTTTATTGTTAAAAGACATGTTTTTCTATTATATGAGGTGTCACAAGAAGAATTCAATGAATCTAGCCAAGAGGCAGATCATCCCTGCTATAATAATGTCTATTTAAAGGCAAATCATTGAAGTAGTAAGGGAGTCCCATTCATTTGGGATGAGATTTCTTAGAATCCTTTTGATGCTTTGAAGAAAGCCCTTGTCAGTGCTCCTTTATTGCATCTTCCTGATTATCATCGTGATTATTCCCTCTATCTAGCAGATATAGACAACATTATTGGTATGGTGCTTTTTTAGGATGATGGTGATGGTCATGAAAATATTGTTTACTACTTGAGTTGAAATCTCTTTGACGCTGAGGCTCACTATGTTCACCTAGAAAAACTAGGCTCAGTTGTTGTTCATGCTGTTCATCGCTTCCACCATTATATTCTCCTGCCTAAGACCATTGTGATTTTTGAATGTAACCCCATGACTTACATTCTCAATCGTTAGTTACTTGGGGGAAATACTCCAAATGGATTTTCATTCTTCAGGAGTTTGACTTAGAGTTTTCTATGGCTAAGTCTAAGAAATCACTCATATTTTCTGAATTGATTTGCGATTTTCCAACTGTAGTTGATCCTAACCCTTTTGATGAGTTGATTCCCGATTAATATCTCTTTCTTATTAATACTCTCGATCCATGGTATGGAGATGTCATTATTTATCTCCAGACCCAAACATTTCGACTAGAGTTATCTCACTCTTAGAGATGATGAATTCGTTACCAATCCCAACCATACCACATCATTGGAGATAATTTTTATCACACTGGTGTCAATTCTATCCTCTATTGATGCTTAACTCTTAAGGAAGATGAGAAAGTCCTTAATGATTGCCACTCTGGGGCCTGTGGTGGTCATATGTCCAGTTATGCTACCACTCAGAAAATCCCTCGAGCAAGGTATTTTTGGCCATATATTAAAATATATTGTATTCTTGCCATCTGAAAATGTCATGATTTCCAAATATATGCTCGCATATAATTATCCCCACCCGATCCCTTGCACCCAGTTGTGACTGCTAGGCCATTTGAGAAATGGAGCATCGATTTCATGACTTGTAACCCTTGCTCGGCCAAGGCGATGCTTACATATGATAATGAAGGTCTAACTGCGACAAAATTTTATTTCAATCACATCATAGCTTGGTTTAGTGTCCCAAAAGCCATTGTCACTGAACATGGCTCTCACTTTTGCAATCATATGATGATAAAGCTTACTGCTTAGCTGGGGTTGTGCCATGATAGCTTTACTCCATATTATCCATAGGCCAATGGACAAGTCGAAGCTGTCATCAAAGTTTTTGTAATGATGCTTCAACGAACCATTGGGAGACATAAAAGTGATTGGCACCTCATGATATTTTCAGATCTTTGGGCTTACCGAATGTTAGCTAAAAATTCTACCAGATTCACACCATTTAAATTGGTGTGTGGTTTGGAAGCTAAAATTCCAAGTGAGTGTGAAATCCCTTCTTTGAAGCTAGCTATCGAATTATTCCCTGGTTTATGTTACCAAAAAGCAAGGGACCATTCAAGTTTATGTTGATTGCTGTGATATAAATCGGTCTTGCCCTAAAGACCCTATAATATTATTCATGTTGATCAACATAAGATCGCCTTTATCTGTAATTAGAGAACCTTTTCATATAAGAAGCTCCCTTTTGGTTTGAAAAATTTTAGGGCTACCGTCTAAAGAGCTATGTCCTATGCTTTTATCGACATTAAGCTCATAGTTCAGCCATATCTTGATGACCGTATAGCTCATTCCACAAAACGTTAAGACCAACCCGAACATCTTAGAGCATTCTTCCTTCACTGCCGACACTATAACATACGGTTTAATCCTCATAAATGTGTCTTTTGCATTGAATCATGTCATCTCTTAGGTTTCATGGTTTCTAAAGAAGGCATCTAGATTGATCCTCTCAAAGTCGAGGAAATCATCAATTTGCCTCCTCCCTCCTCCTTGCACTAGATGCAAAGCTTGCAGGGGAAAACCAATTTTTTTTGTCGATTCATCCCGAATTATGCCAAGCTTGCTAAAGGATTTAATCATATAATGAAAAAGGGATTCCCATTCATTTGCGATGATATTTCTCAGAATTCTTTTGATGCTTTGAAGAAATCCCTTGTAAGTGCTCCTTTATTGCATCTTCCTGATTATCATCATGATTATTCCCTCTATCTAGCAGCTGTAGACAACACTATTGGTGTGGTGCTAGTTCAGGATAATGATGATGGTCATGAAAATATTTTTTACTACTTGATCTGAAATCTCTTTGACGTTGAGACTCGCTATGCTCATGTAGAAAAACTAGCCTCAACTGTTGTTCATGTTGTTCAACACTTCCACCATTATATTATCCTGTGTAAGGCCATTGTGATTGTTGAATGTAACCCCATGGCTTAAATTATTACTTATCAGTTACTTGGGGGAAAATAATCCAAATGGATGGTCATTCTCTAGGATTTTTAATTAAATTTTGCTATGGCTAAGTATAAGAAATCACTAATCTTTGCTGAATTGATTTGCGATCTTCTAGCTGCAGTTGATCCTAACCATTTCGATGAGTTGATTCTCGATGAATCAATATTTCTCATTAGTAATATCAATCCATGGTATGGAAACATCATTTTTTATCTCTAGACCCAAAGTTTTTGACCAGAGCTATCTCACTCTTAGAGATGACAGATTTGCTACCAATCCCAACCATACCACATCATTGGAGATACTTTGTATCGCACTGGTGTCTATTTTTTCCTCCGTCGATGCTTAAATCTCGTGGAAGCTTGTTACAGGTTAATTTGGGCATCATCCCCCAACACCAGTATGAACAGGGCCTATCATCCCATAATTCAACACAAACAAGGTCTATCATCCCCTAATTTAGTTTCTACATGCCCTAGAGAAGTCATTACATTGATGGCTTTAATTAATGAGAATTACAATGTTTGAAGTATAGATTATATGACCCATTAACTCATCAACGCTCCTCTAAATGGGCATAAGTGCATCACAAAGCACTTATCTCCATGCAAGGGTGCTTTGCAAAGCACTTACAGACACTTAAGGGTGTGTTGGTCTCCTGGGAGTGAAATCATCATTGTTCCGGGAATATCCACATGTCTAGTGCCTTCTAGAAGAGCTCATAGGTGTCATACTTTGAATACAAGTTTTCATCCATCACCATTGAACCTAGAAACATGTCTCATATATTATTAGAAATCCATTCAATTCCATTTATTGAGAAACAACCTGCAATTTCCTTATAAATTGAGCACTCATCTAAGTGCTAGGGAGGAAGAAATTTGTGTAGTGTTATGTTGTTGGATTCTCAATTGATGAGAGTTGGAGAATTGTTATGATGCTTATATGATGCTTGGCGATGAGGAAAAAATGAAGTCAGAGCATGTTGACGATGAATCAATCTATTGGTTGTAATCTTATCATCCTACTTTCTTAATAAATATATCTATTCTTTCTCTCATATATATGCATATATTTTGTGAATGTATTCTCATATATAATCAGTTTGATTTGGTTAAGGTAGATAGATATTGTATATGTATTTATTTATTTATTTTTTCTATCTTTTGTATTTTATTGCAGGTATCGATCTAAAAACTTTAGTTGGATTGAGAGTGAGGACAAAAAATAAAGAAGGAGAAAGAGAGAGAAATGATTACAAGTAGGTTTCTTTAATTTTTGTCTATCAATTTTTCTTAGATAAAATAATATTTCTTCTATTGTTCTGAGTGAAGGAACACCACACTCAGGGAGCTCTAGTTTATCCATAGATTAGAATTCCGTATAACAAATTGGCAACTTCTCTAGGGAGAAATCCATCATTCCTGGTGTTTATGTCTTTGTTTACCATCTTCAGTAGACTTTACTTCAGCTTATCAGTCATTTGAATGAACATTTTTCCTTAGAAGTGTGTTTAAGCTACTTGTTTTCCAAACTTAGCTACGCCCAACACACTGTTGGTTAGGGTACAATCCTCTGCAAAGCACTGTATCCCATTCAGGGGTGATCTGCAACACACTGTTTGCCCTTACAGGGTGTGTTTCCCCCTTATCTAGCCAAATTCCTTCAAAATTTGTCTTTGCAATCAGTTTCAGCCAATTGTCTGCTGTATTCTCACATTTCTTACTGCTCTTAGAGAATAGTAAACATTACTTATTCTTCCTCGTTTGGATAGTTGTTTGTTCAATGTTTCATTAGTTGTTTTCTTTATCGTTGGAAAATTAAATCCAAAGTTGTAAATTTTGCATTAGATCAATTCTTTGCTTTCAAAAAGGAAATTGTCATTTCATTCTTCATTTCCTAAAGGAAAATTGTCGTTTCATTCTTCACTTTCCTAAGAGAAATTTTTGTTTCATTCCTCATTTCTTAAAAGAAAACATTTGTTTGATTGATTTGAGCATTTAGTTTCTTTTTTCTCATTCACATTAAATGAAACTAAAAAGAAAAACATGCATGTGCATTTATAAATTGTGAGTGTTGCATAGGAATAGATTAGAGAAATCTACATTTAGTCTGTGCTCTTTGATCTATGCTCAAAAATATGATTTCTCTATCCCTTTAGTAGCTAGGATTTTCATTGAAAAACTGAATTGAAAAGTTTGCTTCTCATTTAGTTTTCATTTTTAGGAATTTCCCGTTACATCACGCAGTGAACTTGAAAGATAAGTTGTTAAGCAAGATCAACATAAAATTCACCTCAATCAACCTAAGAAAGCATTGTAACAGTAACGATAAAAATTATAAGGTCTAGGCTAGAGACGTGTTCCGGGATCGTTAAACATAGAAACTATCGCTAACTTGTCTGCAATACGTTCTGAGTGTGAAATCCCACTCCACATACATAATTATATAGGAGCTCATCCAGGTACCTTTGGGTATATAGGGCGGTGTTCTAGTATGAAAAGTATAAGGGGGTTCTCTCACTATGTGGTTTCACATTAGATAGCGCTAATACGGACTTGGGCCTCCATGTACCTTCGGGTATATTTGGGAGGACAAATTTAGTTTGATTACCATCCATAGGTAACCAAGTTAGCCACCTTGTAACTTGTGATACACTGAACATACCATTCGGGGAGATTTCCTGCCCGTACTTCTTGGTTCGCCAAGAGGTATTTTGCAGTTCACAATTACTTGGTAAACCTTTTGCCTAGTATCACCCTTTTATTTGTTTATTTTTTTTTGGTAATAAAATCAATCAGTCATCGTGGAAGAAGAAAATCCCTTTCCCAGTTGTTCACGTAGAATAACACTTAAACTACCTTTACCACTGGAAGTCGTTTATGATCGGCGAAGGCGACCTTGTTCTACCGAAAACAATGCCATCAGTACCTCTGGTGTGTCATCTTCATCACATCTACCATATTCATCTCAAGTTGTTTTTACACATCCTGGTTTATCTACTGTCGTCAAAACAAAGTCCTCATAGCTACTTGTGGATACTGTATATACAATGAGTGAGACCATACATCCAGAACCCAATGTTGTTCAAATGGAAGTTGATCCAGATCCCATCGTTCTTTTACCAGAAAATCTAGATCCTGAAGTCGAACAACTGGAAGTTGTTCCTGTATTAGTCGCTCCTCAGTCGATCGTAGCCATTGAGTCTTCCATTTTATCGTGCATTCAACCAAATGAAATATATCTCAGGCCTGATGGAAAAATTCTTCCATCTGGTTTGATTTTGATTGAGGAAGAATGTCAATAAGAAACATGCCCCTCAACTCCAACTCATTTTGGGTAGGGGATTTATCTTTATGAGTCTATTCCTCGATTAAATTACACTACTTCTGTTGATCCTATTTTAATCCAAGTTCCTGTACATTCTATAGGGTATACACTGGGTCATTTGACCATGGAAGATTCAACATCTCTGGCTGTACCATCTTTATAGTTGCAACAACATCTACTATTTCTACTCCGTCGATGTTTACCATGTCACCCGAGTCACATCTTTATGGTGGTCTGTCCGCCCCACCAAGTTACCAATCATTATCTGTAACCTACTCTAGTGCCTCCTCAAATCCATGGACTTCACCCATGTCATCTTCTAGTACATCTCTAATGAGTACTGAATGACTTGATCCTTTATACACATCTTCAGTGCAACATCAAGTTGGTCCATCAAGGTATATTCCATCTAGTTAAATCTCAACTGGACTCCCACCATTTAGATATCAATATGTTCCATCTTATTATACTCCTCATGTTGGGGGGAAACCTATGGTTACCCATTTTGATAGTACTCCGTCGTTTTATGGTCACCCAAATGTTGGAATGACTGTTTGTTAGTGGCATCCTATCCTGCCCGTTCAACCACAAACGGTTGTGAATTAATACTAGCTAGTTCAACTTGTTGTGACTATATCCACCCCACCTATTAATACTTCATTACCCATTTTACAGGCTCAATTGGCTGTACCTAAACCATCTTAGGTGGGTCCTTCAACCCATTACCCTCAAGTATTGGGCCTCCAGACTCCACCTCCTTCGGCTGGTTTACAAAAACCATCTGTATCTGGAATCTTACAACCACATGCTGGATTACACTTTTATGGGATGTCACAGGCTCCTAACGGTCTTACCTATTCACAACCAGGTCCAATATATTCTAGTTTGGGCTATAATCTTGGCAGGAAATCACCTTGGCAGCCATAACCTCAAATTCCACAACGACAATTCCAACAACAACCAACTTATCTAGGACTTGGTCAATAGATCAATCAAGAATTTGGTTATCAAAACAACCCCTATCTGGGTTACCAGCAAAAAATTCCTTATGCTGGTGAAAAAAGGCCTGTTTCCCAAGAAATTCTATCCTATCCTGGTTATGCTTAACCTGAATTGAATTGAAAGTTCCCTTATGTTGCAAAATAAGAATTACCGGATTTAAACCAGCTTACCAATGATCCCATTAGTTATTCTCCCTAGTGGCCAGTGATTCCACAAAAATTACCCTCCGACATTCCTAAATTCAATGGAAAACCTGGAGAATACCCGTTGACGCATGTTATTAATTATCATTTATGGTGCTCATCAAAATCGTTAAGTGATGACTCCGTTATACTACGTCTTTTCCAACTTATGCTTACTAGTCTGACTGCGAAATGATATATTGAATTACCACGAGCTTCATTTGATAACTTCACTGCCTTAGCCACTACCTCTTTAACCCACTTATAGTTACCCATACGATATGAAGCTATAATGGAACTGCTGACCAACTTTAAATAGACAACTGCTACTCACATTTCTGATCATATTCATGAGTGGCGTCATCGTCGTCGAATGGTCAAAAAATTTGTTCCTGATCAGCTCTTGGCTGAGTGGTTTATTAAGTCCTTTCTTCCATATATCATCGAGGATGTAGCTAAAGGAAACATCATCACTGAAGAGCAAGTAATTTCTCATGCCCAATACTTAGATTTTATTTATACTTAGTTTGGCACGCTCTATGAGAAAATTCCAAATGCACCACGATCAAATTTTATTGTTCATCCTCCATCTGGTAAGGGCTCTCATGCCGACGATGGTATGATTGGTTCTGCAAACACTCACACCTCTACTACATCTGATCCTGCACCTTCTTCCGAAGTACATGCCATGTCATCTGACAAAGGCAAAAGTGACAAGCAACCCAGAAGAAAAAAATGGGTAAAGCAAAGAAAAAGCAAATTTCAACCACGCAGGAACGATTAAATGATCAACAATACGGAAATTCTCAGAAAACTCGTTACCCTTGCTTGATATGTAATGAGGAGCACTTTTTTTAAGACTGTCCTCAGCGCACCGAAGTCTCAAAATTTCTTAAGACTTAAGCTACATCTACTATGGTGATAGATCCTTTTCCAAATCAAGACACAACATGGTTGCTACAGATCCCGCTTCTAGTTTCCAAGTGCTTATGCTATCCGTCAAAAAGCCATAAATGCATGTTTTTGTGTCTACATGAAATAAATATTATGATATTCAAGCTACTTATCACCCTACTATCTCGACCACGAATCTGTCCACTGAATCCATTCCGTCGCCTGCTATTCTAGAGTTAACAATAAAGCCACTGAAGGGAGTCGTCCACAAATCGACATTCAATCCTCGAGCTCATGCAGCTAAAAATTATAATATAGTTGAAGATCTGGCTTATTCACCTTCAGCTATGTCGACGCTTGAGGTACTTCAAAATTGTCCCTCCTAGAAGTAGACTTTGTTGTCGGCAATTGGTGGAATTGACCCACAGATTCTAATCTTGTAGTATTTAATCATATAGGCTATGTGCCACAATTACCAGCCGAATTAGCATTTTCAATCCAAGTAAATGTTCTAAATCACCTTGTTCATTGTACTATTATTGATGAGGGAGCATCTGATTGTATTATGTCTCTCAATTGCTGGAAGTCACTTGGCTCACCTCGCTTATCTCAATCGCCTATGACGTTGAAAGCTTTTGACGATCGTACATATAAGCCTTGTGGTATCATCAATAATTTGAATGTCAAATTATGGGGAAAAATATAACTGTTGAAGTTGAGGTTGTTGACAGATCCCTTGAATACAAAATTTTACTTGGAAGGCCATGGGTTTATGCTATGACTACGATTGTTTCTATTTACTTTCGGATGATCACCTTCCCTCATAAAGGCACCATCACAGTCATTAATCAATTCTCCTTATTTGCCTCTAGTTCCTAGGTAACTAGAAGCGTTTCATTAGTTCATGCACCCCAGCTAGCACTTGAAAACATTGGTGTAGGGATCTTAAAGAATTATTCCCTAATGGACACCTTTTCATTACCATCACCCGTGACAACGACAAAAATTGAAAAATAGAGAACTACCACATGATATCTTCCACTTCATATAACTTACGGAAGATTACCAATGATTCTGAAGTAGATACGCTGGGTGAATTCCTGCTGCCAAGCCCAATTGAGCTCGCATATAAATCAATTTTCTTGGCTTGGGCGACACATTTTGATCCATCATCACCGATCATTTGGATAGATCGTTCATTGGATTCTGGTACTCCATCAGATCCTTTTTCATTCATATTATTGATTGATGAGAGCATTGTGGAAACCATGATGCCAGAAGGAGAAACATGGTACGAAAATCATCATCATTCCCTTCTTCCAGATTACAATGAAGATAATATTATTGAACTATATTTCCCTACGATGTCTGATTTATTTTCGAATTCTACTCCAATTAATGCCATCAAATCCGAGAGAAACCTGTCAAATATTGTAGAAACGATTTCTATTGATATTTATATTGAACCTGGTGTTGTAGAAAACATTCATGTCAGTGTGTCTTGTTCTGCATCTGAACTCGACACTTATCGCTCTCCTTTTTGTGAATTATTGGATGTATTTTCTTTCTCCTATGAGGAGATGCCAGGCATAGATTTTAGTATTGTTGAACACACAATTAAAATGTACCCTGGTTTTAGACTGATACATCAACGCCTTCGTCCTGTTCATCCGAAGAAGGCTGCTGCCATTAAAGAAAAATTTGAATTTTTTTTATGCGTTGGATTCATTTATGCTATTCCTCTTACTGATTGGGTTTCCAACATTGTTCCTGTCATGAAGAAACAAGGGACAATCAGAGTGTGCGTTGATTATCAGGATGTCAATCTTTCTTGTCTAAAAGAAAATTATCCTAATCCCTTTATCGACAAAATTATTGACGAATATGTCGGCTGTGAAATATTTTCATTCATGGATGAATTCTGTGGTTACAATCAAATCAATATTCGCCCAGAGGACCAATATAAGATAGCATTCATCTGTCCCCTGGGCACATTCTCTTATCACAAACTCCCATTTGGTTTAAATAACACTGGGGCAACATTTCAGAGAGAAACGGATTATGCTTTCCATGACATTAGGCACATTGTTCAACCTTATCTAGATGATTTACCCGCACATTCACTAAAATGAACTGATCACCCGACACATCTGAGAGATATATTTTTATGTTGTCGACACTACAAGATATGCCTCAATCCAAACAAATGTGTGTTTTGTGTTGGATCTGGTTGTTTTCTTGGATTCGTCATCTCAAAATATGAAATTTGAATTGATCCACTGAAGGTCTAGGCCATTCTTTATTTTCCTGTGCCATCAAACTTACTTCAGTTACAGAAACTTCAAGGAAAGGCTAACTTCCTAAGGAGGTTCATACCCAACTATGCCGAAATGGCTAAAGTATTTACTCGTCTCTTGAAAAAGGGGATTCCCTTCCATTTGGATAAGGTTTCGCAAGCTTCTTTTGATTCTCTTAAAGGTACCCTGATCCGAACGTCATTAATGTATCCCCCTAATTATCAGAGTGATTATTTCCTATATATCGCCGCAATAAATATGAATATTTCTATGGTTTTATTCCATAAAGAATATGGGATAGAACATACAATATATTATTTGAGTCATAATCTCAATGATATGGAAGTTAAGTATTCATACGTCGAAAAGCTCGCCTTGGCGGTCGTTCAAGCTATTCAAAGATTTCACCATTATATCCTGCTTCGGAAGGCCATTGTCATTTCAGATTGAAACCATATGATATACATTCTATCATGTCAATTTATGTGGGGGAAATATTCAAAATGGATCGTCATTTTGCAATAATTTGATTTGGAATTCATCAAATCCAAGTCAAAGAAGTCTTTAGTTTTGTCTGATCTTCTTTGTGACCTTCCCTCTGATAGTACTAAAATTACATCAGAACCATCAATTCCAGATGAGTATCTATTTCTGATTGGGTCATATGACCCTTGGTATGGGGATTTTATCATTTATCTCCAAACCCAGACTTTCTGGAATGATACTTCTCGCTCACAACAACGATGTATTTGATACCAAGCCAAATATTATCTAATCGTCGGCGATACAATTTATCTTCGTGGTGTCGATACGATTTTAAGGAGGCGCCTCACTCATGAGGAGGTCGAGAAAGTTATAAATGATTGTCATGATCGTTCTTGTGGTGGAAATTTTTTTGGTTACGTTACCGTGCAGAAGATTGTTCGTGCTATTTATTTCTAGCCAACTATATTCCACGACTACATTCTCACAGTTAGAAGTTGTCATGCGTGCCAGATATTAGATCGTAAAATCCGCATGCCACCAACACCAATGCATCCTTTCATAGTTGTGGGACCATTTGCAAAATGGGGCATTGACTTCATAACCTGCAACCCTCGTTCGGTCGGGGGGCATGGTTATATTATTGTCGCAGTCGACTACTTTACCAAGTGGGCCGAAGCGATGCCTACATTCAATAACACAGGTGAAAGAACTACATTTTTATTTTTCAATCATGCCATTTATCAGTTTGTTGTACCAAAATATATAGTTACATATCATGGTAATCATTTTCACAATAACATGATGAATGAGTTGATTTCCATATTAGGACTGTCGCATCTACCCCTTATTATCTGCAATCTAATGGACAAGTTGAAGCCATTAAAAAGATCATTAAGTGAATTCTTCAACGAATGATAGGGGTTCATAAACGAAATTTTCATTTAATATTGTACTCATATTTGTGGGCATATCGAACCTCGGTGAGAAATTCAATTGGGTTTACTCCCTTTTAGTTGGTGTATGGTTTGGAAGCTATCTTACTAGTCCAATGTGAAATTTCATCATTGAAACTCGCTATTGGCTTGTTACCTTACACCTCTAATGAAGAAGCATGTCTTTTTAACTCATCCATCTAGATGAAACACGTTGTGAAGCCACATTGGCAAACAAAGTGCATAAGAGACGGATCAAGGCGCAATATGACCGCAATGTCAAGCCTCGCATATTCTCAGAGGGAGACATGGTCTTGATTTATGTTTAGGAAGCTGATTTTATAAGAACATGAAAATTTGAGCCACTATGGCATGGCCCCTACATTGTCAAAATAGTTCTAGCTAAGGGCACCTACGAGTTAGTTGATTATGATGGAATTCCATTGGCACAACCTAGAAATGGGCTGTATCTTAAATGTTACTATGCTTAATTGAGCGTGGTAATTTTTTTTATCATATTTTATTTATGATTTGATTTACATTAATTATCTTAGTTTGTTTTTTATATTTTTCTTGAAGTTAGTAATCCACTTTAAATTTCAGTGCAAATGACTGAATCTTTGGAACCATTCGTTGGGTACACAGATGGTGCTAGTTGTAGTACGCAGAACCTATCCTATGCAACATGGGACATTTTTTCTCTTGGTGGTGAGTTAGTGAGTTTTCAAGGGATTTGTATCGGTTGATCAACAAACAATATCATTGAGTATAACGTGTTGATCAAACTTCTCTCTTATGCCATTTCATTTGGAATTAACCACATCATCATTAGGTTAGACTCACAGCTTGTCATACTACAACTTACTAGCGTCTATGCCGTCTGAAATCCAATAATTCATCGTATGTTCCTTAGAGTTCAACTTTTAGAAGGACATTTTGATTACATTCAATATCAACACATTTCCAGAAATTGAACACATTAATTGATTCCTTAGCGAATTATGTTTTAAAAAGACTTTTGAAAAACATGTGAAGACACATTTTCAATTCACATCACACAATTGAATAGGATTTCGCATTAAACATAGGAAAACGATGAAAACAAATAGATAGATAGTTTATGTTTTTACAAAATTTGTGCACAAGACACATTGGTCATCTGACCTCAAAATGTATACAAAAATGTCAAAGTAAAACTAGTGATGCTCATGATAAAAAGCAACTGCTCTAGCTATCCTACGCAATAGCATCATCCAACGGCTAGGAACAACAATAGTATGGTGCTACAGTCTCATAGGTAACTCCTCTATCTGGAAATCTCGTATCCCAAGAGTCAATATCTCAGCATGCTTCTGCAACTCTGCAAGAGTCTCGGTAAAATCTAAATCCCGAAGGACTTCTCTCCCGATAGTCCTCTCTGGTGGTTCATCTGATGCCTACTTTGGTCGATCCACTGGTCGAACACGACCCACATATGTGTACACAAAAAATTTAGTTTAGTCTTGGAAAACATAAAAAATACAAAAACATGTAGAAACCTTAAAATAAAAAAAATGGTCAAAACATTTTTACCCATTGCACCCCATATCGAAATCTATGCTTGCGTATGGATACTCTATGGTGATCGTTTGTCGTTAGATCCAGGCAAAGAATGAAGTAGAGAATATGATGGTCGATTGGCCAGCATGTCTAGCCATCAATTCAACCTATCTCTGCATCCGAGGATCTATAGGACCAGATATGCTCAGTGTAACATGCTCCGAATGCATCAATGAAACTCACTCTAAAATGAAGGAAATCGGGATCAAGCCATAACTAAAATTCTTCTTCTTGCCACCCTTTGCTTTAGTCAGTTGTTCTTTCATCTGAAAGAGTACTGCTTCAGCCTAGTTGAACACTGTCGGTTCTAGACACTCAAGAGCATACTTCATGTATGATCGGTTTGCGACATGTAGTGTCACAGAACCATCAAGTTTTGTAATAGTAAAAAGTATAGTTATCAAAGGAAAATCACAGACATCATGCATGTTTATTTTCCCATCTTTTCTAGGTTCAGTACCTAGCTGACAATACTGGCATATTTCTTCCTTCACTATCTCTCCTCCAAGAGAATATCCTGCAAGGGAAATAGGAGAACCACGTCTCGATAATCTAGTGAGAAAGTAAACATCCTCAACCAATATTGGGAGAACTTTGTCCCCAATGTAAAAATCTTGCAATGTCGGATCCCATGAATGAACTAGGAACTCCAATAGTTTCAGATGCTATCTCTTCCCTGATAATTTGAAGTACTTAAGAAACCCACAATCCCTAAGGGCTTTTACAGTACCCTGGTCATTTAGGGCAATCATGTCTTGTTCTTCATGTTTTCTTTATCGCCATGTAATGGTCATTTTGATCCGATAAATACCTGAAAGCCAACCATAAGCTTCATTAGGATCCATTTCATGCAGAAAATTTGGGAAATTTTGAGCACAGAATAAGAAATAAATTTTGGAAATGTACCCAACGCACCCCTGGTCAATGGAAAGAGTGTTGCAACTGTCTCTGGACTTCAATTCCAGTGCTCTGCAGCACACCTTTTGACATTCAAGGGTGCGTTACCCTCAGAGCGTTGTATATTTACCTTGAGGGGCTCAAAACCATAAAATTTTACCATGAAATGAAACATAAATGATACTATAAGAAAGAGAAGGTTCAAATCTCCAACCTAGATCAAATGGCGTGATAAATTTTCCACTGAAACTGTCACAAAAAACCACTGACGTTTGAGGGAAAAACAAGTTTAGAGCCCGAAATTTCAAATGGTAACTATGGAGTGGTAAAATGAAATGGTAAAAACTTATTTTTAATAGTCATTTTGATAATTTTATTCATATTAATGACATGAATATGGTTTTTTATTCATTTTTACTATGAAAAAGGTATTTCTAATCCATTTGATGGTTCTCTAAACAAATTTTACAACTGATACAATGAGTTTGAAGTGAAAAATTATTCAAAAATGATTTGACCACAAAGCATACTTTTATCCTATTTTTTGAAAATTGTTACACAGTAATTTGTCACCGTCCCTGCAATCCCCCGTCCCACACATTGGAGGGCCTTTTTCATGACCCGTGAACAGTGACATAACCCAAAACCACTTTCATGGCATCCCCCTTGACAAGGACAATCATTCCTCTAAAGAAAGTTTCCTTGGAAAAACCCTAAAAACTGATCTTTTAGCCTTGGCATGAATAGCCAGTTCAGCCCTCGCACCAATGGGGAAAATCCACCATAGAGGGCACACCAACTGGCGCTCTGTCCCAGTGTCTCGCTCATGCCAAGCTTAATAAGGATTGTTTTTAAAAAATAAATGGCCAAAGTTTGATTCCAACAAACTCCTGAATGAGTCTCTAAAATGAGTTGGGAGGTTTGGCTTTTGATCTCCATGTATGGGAGGTGGTTTTCCAGCTATCATGGAATCTTCCTTAAGGATAGGGCCAATCCCACAATTGTAGGGATCCCAACTCCCCTTCCACCATATATATAAGCTTGCCATTTTCCCTTAGCAAGCTAGTAGCCTTAGTGATCATAGAAGTAAGAGCTGAATCTGCAACAAGGAGACTATCACCAGACATCCGTTGAGAGACAAACTGAAGAGAGAGAGCTTTGTCCCATTTTCGACAAGCTTCATTGAGACGTTCTCCGCTGTCGACCCCGCCAAAGGAAGATTCGGTGTCAGAGCTTTGGGTTGTATCTTTCTTTCGTTATTATAATGATAAGTGACTTTGATTATGGTTTCATTCATGTGTCTTTGTCTTTGATGCAATGAATTACATCCTCTATGACTGATGTATAGTTACAAGAATTAGATTCTATGCTATGTATCGTTGTGTTTCTTCGCATGTGTGTAGGTGTTTGGACACGCTAAGCGGAAGGATCATGATCTACCAAAGCGAAGGACGGGAAGCGTTATCCTTTCTCCAATGACCATTGCGTAGGACCTGAGGTAGGAAATTCGTTATGTTTTTGTCGTTTTGTAACTAGAGACCTGCATCATTGCATGACTGATTGTTGCTAGACCCGATCTGGGCTAGTAGGGATCGCCTCTGTCCGCAGAGGGGATTTACCTCTCCAACAAACTGGCGACTCCGCTGGGGAGTCAGTTGGAGTTAGTCTTTTCTCTTTTGGTTGTTTTTGGCTTTTGATTGATTTATTTTCTCTTTTGGTTCCCCTTCATTGGTCTTAGACCATTGTTCAACCCCAAAGGATCAGATCTGACCTCTACTTTTCCAAAATTTTCATCTTTTCATGGTTGGCTTGATTGGCACGATTTCCACCCTGACAGTCGCGCCCATTGGCGCAAGTTTCTAGTTCATCACCCGCGCCATCCCCTGTCTGGCACTGATTATAGCCAGATAGTCAAGCCATTTTCTGTAGGTGCTAGGGTTTTCCTTTGTTCGAGAGTTTTTTTGGTCAGTACTTTTTATTTTGGGTTATTTTTAGATTTTTCTTGAAGTGGTGAGTTTGGTCTTGGTTGGGAGAACTTCTTTGTTTTGTCATTTTCAGGAATTGGCGCTTTTTGTCAGTTAGCAACCCGCGCCAATTGGCCATTGGCGCTAGTTTCACCCACAAAATTTGTGCTTGTTGAACCCTTAGTTAACCTAAGAGGGGGGGGGGGTGAATCAGTTTAACACATTCATGGAATTTTAAAAATTTTCATTAAAATTTATTAACACCTTCATTTCACGATCAACATAATGTGTGAGAAATCTTTATTTGTGAGCAACAATTAATAAGTAGATTAGATAATGTACCAGCAGTCTTAATATGTGAGCATAAAGTATAAGCAGAATAGATATACCATATCAACACATAGACATCATGCACATAGACACCAGATATAAGCGAAAACCCATAAAGGGAGAAAACCACATCTTATTATTGTTGTGATGCAAAGGCAAGCTCCAACTCTCTCTCACCATTGATTTTCTGTAGGCTCCAACCCACAGGAGGCTCTTACCTCAATTCTGCAAGCTACAACTTGCAAGGAAGCTCCAACTCCCATCAATTTTCTGTAGGCACCAACCTACAGGAGGCTTCAACCTTAGTCAGCTACAACTAACATTTTATCAAGCTGCAACTTGATGTGGAAGCACCAACTACCATCTATTTTCTACAGGCTACAACCTACAGGATGCTCCTACCTCAGTCAGCTACAACTGACATCTATCAAGCTACAACTTGATAGGGAAGCTCCAACTTCCTTACTCTTTCAAAATAAAAACAATTGCTGATTTACCTTGGATATAAGATCTGTTATGTACCTTCTCTTCTGCTGTCCATCAGTCCTCATATCTTCCCTGCATCATCTCAGCATCTTCTCGGATTCTCTATTAGCTCCTCCTTCTCCTCTTCCTTACTGCTTCATTTCTACATTCTCTTACCTCACTCTCTAACACCTTATGCATATCAAAGTGATATCATTTATAGAGTTTGCTTCATGACTGTTTGTATTCCACAGGGAATTCGAAGTGAATAGCCTTGAATCTTTACCTTCTACCTTCTCATTTATTTTTCTAACTCATTCAGAAAAATATAGCAATTTGTATACATTTCAGTTTTTCAGTGGAGTTTTTTTTTTTTCCTACCAGAGACTTGCCAATGCATCAAAAACAATATAAAACAATTAAAACCATTTACATTAATTTTTCCAGTTACATATATCAATTTCACTCAGTCTTCTTTCCAACACTTGGCTTGCTGGTTTTGTCTTTTCTGCTGCTGTCAGGAAAATATTCTTCCTACCTCTGCTATTCACTGCAATTGTGTATCTGCAACTGTCATGTAACTGTTCTACATACTCTGTTCACTGTATTTTTCAGTTCTGCATATTCTCCAGCTTTCTATGCCTGTACACCTGTCAAACCACAATTTCATTCCTATGCATATTCATCTGTTTACTGTAATTGTGTATCTGTATTTGGAATAATCACACTTCAGCCAATACTTTCATTTATGTTCACTACAGTTTTTATTAATCCAAACTTTAAACCTTAGTCAATACACTTATGAGTATTCGAATCAAATTTCGACCTTGATGGCGGGGTCCCTGCTTACCCGCATATTCTTCTGACAGTGCATATGAAATCCGATTTCTAATTCATGCCCAATTTTATTTCAATCTGGGCAACTCACAACCTTTTAATTTCTATGCTTCTGAAAATAATGCACTTCCAGTTTTACCCAGATAAATTTAAATCTGGCAGACTCTAACATTATGTAGAAGCTTTAATTTTTGCTTCAAACCTGGGGTTTACAACTTTATGGTTAAGAACCATATGCTAACATCCACCTCACAAAGATTCAGATCAATCAATCAAAACTTTGGAACAAGACTTAATGTATTTGGGCCCACAATATCTAACTTATCTATTTTCCGATGCGATGAATTAACCAATGGTTATAAACCAAAACAATCAACCCAGATTCAAATTTCTCTAGCGATGGTTCCGATGTGATTAATCGCAATTGCAAATTTTGATGGTATGTTCCGATGTTCTGCTTTAACTTCGATGCGATTGGTTCCTTTTCAAATGTTCCGATATTCCGCTTTAACTTCGATGCGATTGGTTCCTTTGCAAATGTTCCGATGTGATTAATCGTAATCGCATCCTTCGATGGTATATTCCGATGTTCCGCTTTAACTTTGATGCGATTCGTGAGGGTCCCACCTTATAATATTTTGCTTGTTTTAAACCCAAAGTATCTCCATTATGCATATATAACTTTATATAAAGCCAAATTATGACTCTATGGTCCGGTAACATATATTATATCAGATATCAGTCTTCATGTGGGTTAACACTTTAACAGCCCACCATATGATAGTATTTCACATCCGGGCCCACAGATCTAATCAAACATATATATCGTTTATTTCCGCAACCATACATATATATATCAGGACTTTCTCTGTATGGAGAATTCTCTTCCTTTTATATATGATTATGAAATCATATGTTAGAACCCACTTGTTCCAAATTCCACACCTTTAATTCATTTCCAAATGAAATGCGTCCTTTGAATAGTCTTACCATAAAACCCTTCATATTCTTTTCCAGCACTACTATATAGTCTCCGCCTCATCCAAGGTTCCTCTCGTAGTTCAATTCATTATTTTTATTACCAAAGTATGAAATTTGGTCCCACTACGTGTAATTGCATACATATCCACCTCCCCTCATGGGAATTAGTCACGACTTGACCATCACAACCCAGGCATCACCACTTATATATATATCAACATATATATATACTCCACAACTCAACGTTAAAGAAACATCAATGAACCTTGGATTTAGAATTAAAACCCAAGCGCTGATTAATTAAAAAGCCACCAGATATGAATGTTAGCCATATATATATAACCCAGAATTGAAATAAAACCAACCACCAACATTAAACCACTACTTGGGCCCACACAACACAACGTAAGTCTTCACGACATTAAAATGCCAGCACCCATATAGATATTTATTCGGGCCCACCAATTAACACACCACACACATCCGACGACTGATGGAGTGTCACGTTGTCTTGGACAATCCAACGATCATCACACATTATAGCGCAATTTAGGTGCATGGCCGTTAATTCTCAGAAATCACGCAATGTAAGTGGTTTTTACAAACCTCTTTTGGACACGCATCATCTAGTCTTTGGAATCACGTTTTTATTTCAAAATCAGCTTACCGCTTATGAATTGTGCAAAACCCACAAGCTAGTTCTGAATCCCGCTTTCACTGTTCCTCACAGTTCTGCCTCTCCTTTATGGTTCCGCTTCATTTCTTAACTTTGTTCTAAACTCCAACTTCTTGCTTGTTCTGGGTAACACAAAGTTTAACTTCTCCATGGTACCTTACTATTTGACAACGCTCCTACGCTTCGACTCAAATTGCCGTTCACAAGGATAAAATGCATGGATTCTATGAAATTCTTCGTGCAAGCAATTCACAACCATAACATATATTCGATTGGTGCTTGCTATCATAACTCAATAAAATGAATCGACTCTAATTATTTCAGTAAAGGAACATGCTCGATTCCTATGGACTTGTGAGCAGAATTAAAAGATTCTAAATAACCAAATACTGGGCTTCAATTAACAGGATGAAGTTCTTGAGAAGCGCTTTCCTCCAAAGCACAAACTGTAGACTCCACACCAATTAACGTGTCCAATAACCAATAAATTTTGTATGATGACTCCCTATAAAATCGATACAGATTTTCCCAAATTGATACTCTTCAATATTTCCTTACCAGGCCTCACAATTATACCAAATGAATTCCTAAAAGGCTCATTTAACCAATTCTTTCCACACAGAACCACTAATTTAACCAATAGCATAGAGTTCACAACTTGCCCACAGAACTCAACCATTCCTCCTCCAGTATCAAATCAAGAATACATATAAAATTCACACAGAGATTTAGAACAGTCCTCAAGCATACGTTTCACATATTAAGTCTTTAACACAGGGTTTTACCCATATTCTCATAATCAATAGCCCTTCTCTAACTCTGCCTCTGAACAGGATATGGATTTTCTTCAATTATCTGTAGAACACCACAAAACCCTTGCCACAGAGTTTATTTATTCAACACTGTTTTTTAAAACTTGATCGACTCACACCACACCACATAATTGCACACTACAACATCATAGACCCATTTAAAATTATTCTTCAATAATTTTCACCTTGAATAGCTCTCTGCTTCAGTTCACTGCTGCCTGCCTCTGCTACCTCTCTGCTGCCTTTGCCACCTCTCTACCACTTTTCTTCTCTCTTTTCCATCTCCTTTGCCATCAATGACAAAATTTCCAACAGTCTCCCCTTTTGGCATTGATGGAAATACCTTAGTGCTCTCCTTTTGCTTGCTTTTCCTCCCTCTTTGACATCAATGGCAAAGGGTTGCACATTTCTTAGTATGCTTTCTGCATTTCCTCTCTATGAGTTGTGTTTAGGCCCTCTTCTTCTGACTTTGTACCATGATGCTCCAGACTGGTGTACAAGACTTGTTGAGAGAACAATTTGAGGATTATTGGACTTGAATATACACTGTAAATTGATACAATCGAAAGCATAGTCTCCTTTCACTAGTATAAGGATGAAAGCGAGGATAATGACACTTCATAGAACATATTGTATCTACCTTATCTAATCATAAATGCATCATTGGATCAAACCTTAAAGATTTTGAATGCTCCATGTGACATATCAAGCTTGCTTCAGCTATACTTTAGTTTATATTATAATCTTCATCTGCGATGCATATCTATTGAGGAAGGTTGTAGATGGAGTCTGTCTTCTTCTGCAATACTCATCTACAGTACAACATATGTTCAATTGTGATGATGCCAATATGTATTTTATAGCTGTGGTTCACTTTTCTTGCCTGTTGGTGATGATATGAGCTAGGATATTGATAATGATATTACACTTAATAGCTGCAGGTCCTTGTTACTGATGTGATCAATGCATCAACCAGAATTTGATCTAAGAGATCAAATGCCTTTACTGCTTGCATAATGTACTTTCAAAACAAACCCTTGATACTAGATACATTCAGTGTATTAGTTAGTCTCACTTATCAATCATGCACTTTCCTTTATGACATAAGTAGGTATGTATGTCTATGATCAATCTCTCTTTTAAAGGTGAATTACCAGCAAAATCCTTTATGCTGAAGTAAGATTTGGATGAATTAATAAAATACTTTTGAGCTTCAAATGGTAATCACAACTAGTCCTTTATGTTTCAAATACTTTGACTGTTCTATCAGGATGATCTTCCACAAAAGCATATTCAAGATGTTTAATTGAAAACTCAGCAAACAGTCTTCACACAGTTTTATGACTGATCTTAAGGAAGAGGCCTTGAAGTTATATATGTACTGACCTCAGGAAGGCATGCAATTATATATAGGGAAAGATACTACTTCAAATTTCAATATAATTCTTCAAGTGTAAACAAAATACTAATCCTTTAGCTCTGCTACTGACCTTTTCATGCTGAATGCAGAATCCAGATAACACTAGGAATACTACCTTGATGTAATTTTTCCATAATCCTTTGATCCTGAGGACCTGTACCATGCTGCTGCTCCACTAATAATACCTAGTATTCTGTTGATAGGCATGCTTCTTGTACCAAATACCCACATTGATACCACTTTCACTTCAGCTCACACATGAACCCATAGATAAGACAACCTTCATAATTTCTGCTATTGAGCTCTCCAATAATTTCAACAACAATCATCAATATACTGAATCTGAGCTTAGCCTCATTAATCTTTTTCTCTTTCTATCATTCTGTTTAGAGGAAAGTCACAAAATTTTCCTTTCTAGAACTACTCCAGATTCATTGCTGCTTTAGATACAATTCAACTGTTCTAACATAGTGATCATAGGGAAGACATCTTCAATTTCTTTCCGAGGACTCTTCATGGGAAAATCACTCAGAGATTTATCACTTACTTAACTGTACTCCTCCAAGGGGACTTTTCATAGATGAGTGATGTAATGATATTAATGATGACAAGGAATTTTTTTACTCATTCTTCTTAATGTGATTCATTGTTAATTCTAGCAGTATGATGCACACTGTGATCATCATTTAAGGTGCTGATGTCTTCTTTCTATTACCATGGCTTCTTGTTACCTTCTTTTCTTCTAACAATCTGTCAGCGATTGAATGCTTCTGATAATCTTCCTCCTTTGTAGTTCTCTGTTAGAGGAATTTTCCTTTCCCTTCCTGATCTTATAACTGATTTCATTCCAAGGAGCTATTCTTAAACTACTTTCATGGGGACTATTTATGAACTGCTCTCCCCCTGGGATGTTGCTTCATATTTATTACTGAATGGATTTTTGCTTTTCTTCCTAGAGCAACTCCCCCTGAGACTATGATGGATTCATTATGTGATTGAGATAATAGGCTCCCCCTTTCTCTTTTCCTTCCATAATTTATTGGGTTCTTCATAATGTCTGCACTTCTTTTTGATTCATAGTTTTGATTCCATCATCTGTTTAGAGTTCTTTAATTTATATGGCAGATTACAGTTTCTTTCTTTGTGACCACGCTTGAGGCATACATAACATCTTATTTGACCAAGGTACATTTGAGATGATGTATAATAGTTTGTTCCCCCTTTTGTACAATTTACATTCAACATATTTATGTCCACAATTATTGCATGCATAATAGTAGCCATGGAAATGATTTGTGTACTTGGTGAAATATTGTCTTTTCCATTTTCTTGCTTGAGGGGTTCTTCTCTTTTGCTCCATATTTTGCTGGTTCAAGTTGATATGCCTTGTTTTACAATGTGCTGCAATATGTCCTGGTTTATGATAGGAAAAACATGTGATATTTTTCATAGGAGGGAAGAACCTCCTTTGACATCTTCCAAATTTATTCACTTCATAATCAAGAGTGTATGAACCTTTTTTAGTTGATTGTTTCATCCTTTCATTATCTTTACTTTCATGTTGCTGCTTGTTTTTGTTTGTTTCTTCACAGATCATGTTCTTGTTGGTTTCTGATTCTGTAGGAATTTGCTGAGCTGCTTCACTGTCCTTTACAACTTTTACAAAAATGACATTCTTGTTATCTTCAACCTTGGAATTACTGGTTTCACCTTCATATACTATCCCAGCCTTTATGAGAGGTGACCTTTGAGCTTTTAGAATCTGGTCCAACTGTCCAGAGCTTTTCATTTGAGGAGTATTCATTAATAAATCTCTTTGGGCCTTTTCTAATTTCTTTCTCAGGCTCACTACTTCTTCTTCCAATTTTTCACATTCCCGATTTTTCTCTCTCATTTGTTGCAGCAGAGTGTCTTCTATTTTCCTTGCTTCTTCAAGGTGTGTCTTCAGGCCAACAATTTCTTTCTTATCTTCATATTCTCTCTCATCACATATTTGCACCACTGTCTTAAGGTCTTTTTTTTCATTTTTCAATTTTTCTATTTCAGTCAAAGCAGTGTCAAGCTTGGCTTTTTCTTCAAATGTAATTTCTTCATGGTTCTTATCTCCATTCACACTAGCAGGTACTTCATTTGATTGAATATTTTCCTGTTGACATGAATTTTTCTTCTTCTTAATTCTCTTATCCTTCTTGTCAGTGCAGTCCTTAGTGTTTACTCCATGCATGAAGTGCAATCTATCCCAGATTTCTTTTGCAGAGGTTAAATCCATTATCAACTCAAGATCCTTATTATGAAGACTATTGAATATCACACATTTTGCCTTGGCATTCCTATGTTGTTCTTTCACCGTGGGGGAGTCTGTGCAGTAACCATCACATACAAGCTTCCATACCTCAGGTTCATAAGCCAATAATCCTGTCTTAACCTTATCTCTCCATTCAGGAAAGTTTGTTGTATTTAGCACAGGTACATTTTGATAGTCCATGACTCAACCAGATCTCCTTCAAGCTATTAAGCTTACACCAAAGGAACCGGCTCTGATACCAATTGCTGAACCCTTAGTTAAACTGAGAGAGGGGGGTGGGGTGAATCATTTTAACTCATTCATAGACTTTTAAAACTTTCCATTAAACTTTATTAACACCTTCATTTCATGATCAACATAATATGTGAGCAATCTTTATTTGTGAGCAGCAATTAATAAGCAGATTAGATAATGTACCAACAAGCTTAATATGTGAGCAGCAAGTATTAAGCAGAATAGATATACCATATCAACACATAGACATCATGCACATAGACACCAGATATAAGTGGAAACCCATAAAGGGAGAAAACCACATATTATTATTGTTGTGATGCAAAGGTAAGCTCCAACTCCCTCTCACCACTGATTTTCTGTAGGCTCCAACCCACAGGAGGCTCCTACCTCAATTCTGCAAGCTACAACTTGCAAGGAAGCTCCAACTCCCATCAATTTTCTGCAGGCACCAACCTACAGGAGGCTCCAACCTCAGTCAGCTACAACTAACATTTTATCAAGCTACAACTTGATGTGGAAGCACCAACTTCCATCTATTTTCTGCAGGCACCAACCTACAGGAGGCTTCTACCTCAGTCAGCTACAACTGACATCTATCAAGCTACAACTTGATAGGGAAGCTCCAACTTCCTTACTCTTTCAAAAGAAAAACACTTGCTGATTTACCTTGGATATCAACTCTGTTCTGTACCTTCTCTTCTGTTGTCCATCAATCCTCATATCTGCCCTGCATCATCTCAGCATCTTCTCAGATTCTCTATTAGCTCCTCCTTCTCCTCTGCCTTACTGCTTCATTTCTGCATTCTCTTACCTCACTCTCTAACACCTTATGCATATCAAAGTGATATCATTTATAGAGTTTTCCTCATGATTGTTTGTATTCCACAGGGAATTCGAAGTGAATAGCCCTGACTCTTTGCCTTCTGCCTTCTCATTTCTTTGTCCATCTCATTCATAAAAATATAGAAATTTGTATACATTTTAGTTTTTCAGTGGAGTTTTGTTTTCCTATTGGAGACTTGCCAATGCATCACAAACAATATAAAAAAATTAAAACCATTTACATTCATTTTTCTAGTTACATATATCAATTTCACTCAGTCTTCTTTCCAACACTTGGCTTGATGGTTTTATCTTTTCTGCTGCTGTCAGGTAATTGTTCTGCCTACCTCTACTATTCACTACAATTGTGTATCTGCAGTTGTCATGTAACTGTTCTGCATACTCTGTTCACTATATTTTTCAGTTCTGCATATTCTCCAGCTTTCTATGCCTGTACACCTGTCAAACCACAATTTCATTCGTGTGCATATTCATCTGTTCACTGTAATGTATCTGTCTTTGGAATAATCGCACTTCAGCCAATACTTTCATTTATGTTCTCTACAGTTTTATTAATCCAAACTTTAAACCTCAGTCAATACACTTATAAGTATTCGAATCAACTTTCGACCTTGATGGCGGGGTCCCTGCTTACCCACATATTCTTCTAACAGTGCATATGAAATCTGCTTTCTAATTCATGCCCAATTTTATTTCAATCTGGGAAATTCACAACCTTTTAATTTCTATGCTTCTGAAAATAATGCGCTTCTAGTTTTACCCTAATAAATTTAAATCTGGCAGAATCTAACATTATGAAGAAGCTTTAATTTTTGCTTCAAACCTGGGGTTTACAACTTTATGGTTAAGAACCATATGCTAACATCCACCTCACAAAGATTCAGATCAATCAATAAAAACTTTGGAACAAGACTTAATGTATTCGGGCCCACAATATCTAATTTATCTATTTTCTGATGCGATGAATTAACCAATGGTTATAAACCCAAACAATCAACCCAGATTCAAATTTCTCTAGCGACAGTTCCGATGCGATTAATCGCAATCGAAAATTTTGATGGTATGTTCCGATGTTCCGCTTTAACTTCGATGCGATTGGTTCCTTTGCAAATGATCTGATGCAATTAATCGCAATTTCATCCTTTGATGGTATGTTCTGATGTTCCGCTTTAACTCTAATGCGATTCGTGGGGGTCCCACCTTATAATATTTCACTTGTTTTAAACCCAAAGTATCTCCATTACGCATATATAACTTTATATAAAGCCAAATTATGACTCTATGGTCCGGTAACATATATTATATCAGATATCAGTCTTCATGTGGGTTAACACTCTAATAGTCCACCATATGATAGTATTTCACATCCGGGCCCACAACTCTAATCAAACATATATATCATTTAATTCTGAAACCATACATATATATATCAGGCCTTTCTCTGTATGGAGAATTCTCTTCCTTTTATATATGATTATGAAATCATATGTTAGAACCCACTTGTTCCAAAGTCCACACCTTTAATTCATTTCCAAATGAAATGTGCCCTTTTAACAGTATTACCATAAAACCCTTCATATTCTTTTCCAGCACTACTATATAGTCTCCGCCTCATCCAAGGTTCCTCTCGTAGTTCAATTCACTATTTTTATTACCAAAGTATGAACTTTGGTCCCACTACGTGTAATTGCATACATATCTGACTCATCTCGTGGGAATTAGTCATGAATTGACCATCACAACCCAGGCATCACCACTTATATATATATATATATATATATATCAACATATATATATATATATACTCCACAACTCAACGTTAAAGAAACATCAATGAACCTTGGACTTAGAATTATAACCCAAGCACTAATTAATTAAAAAACCACCAAATATGAATGTCCGCCATATATATATAACCCAGACTTCAAATAAAACCAACCACCAACATTAAACCACTACTTGGGCCCCCGCAACACAACGTAAGTCTTCATGACATTAAAATGCCAGCACCCATATAGATATTTATTCGGGCCCACCAATTAACACACCACACACATCCGACGACTGATGGAGTGTCGTGTTGTCTTGGACAATCCAACGATCATCGTGCGTTATCGTGCAATTTAGGTGCACGGTCATTAATTCTATGAAATCACGCAATGTAACTGGTTTTTACAAAACCGTCTTTGGACACGCATCGTCTAATCAGTGGAATCACATTTTTATTTCAAAATTAGCTTACCTCTTATGAATTGCGCAAAACCCACAAGCTGGTTCTGAATCCCGCTTTCACTGTTCCTCACAGTTCCACCTCACCTTTATGGTTCCGCTTCGTTTCTTAACTTCGTTCTAAGCTCCAACTTTTTGCTTGTTCTGGGTAACACAGAGTTTAACTTCTCCACAGTACCTTACTATTTGACAACGCTCCGACGCCTTGACTCAAATTTCCATTCACAACGATAAAATGCATGGATTCTATGAAATTCTTCGTGCGGGAAATTCACCGCCAGAACATATATTCAACTGGTGCCTGCTGTCAAAACTCAATAAAATGAATCGACTCTAATTATTTTAGTAAAGGAACAAGCTCGATTCTTATGGACTTGTGAGCGGAATTAAAAGATTCTAAATAACCAAAGACTGGACTTCAATTAACAGGATGAAGCTCTTCAGAAGCGCTTTCCTCCAAAGAACAAACTGTAGACTCCACACCAATTAACATGTCCAATAACCAATAAATTATGTATGATGACTCCCTATAAAATCGATACAGATTTTCCCAAATTGATACTCTTCAGGATTTCCTTACTAGGCCTCACAATTATACCAAATGAATTCCTAAAAGGCTCATTTAACCAATTCATTCCACACAGAACCACTAATTTAACCAATAGCACAGAGTTCACAACTTGCCCACAGAACTCAACCATTCCTCCTCCAATATCAGATCAAGAATACATATAAAATTCACACAAAGATTTAGAACAATCCTCAAGCATACGTTTCACATATTAAGTCTTTAACGCAGGGTTTTACCCATATTCTCACAATCAATAGCCCTTCTCTAACTCTACCTCTGAACAGGATATGTATTTTCTTCAGTTATCTGCAGAACACCACAAAACCCTTGCCACAGAGTTTATTTATTCAACACTATTTTTTAAAACCTGATCGACTCACACCACACCACATAATTGCACACTATAGCATCATAGACCCATTTAAACTTCTTCTTCACTACTCTGCACCTTGAATAGCTCTCTTCTTCAATTCACTGTTGCCTGCCTTTTCTACCTCTTTGTTGCCTCTACCACCTCTCTGCCACTTTGCTTCGCTCTTTTCCATCTCCTTTGCCATCAATGACAACATTTCCAACACTTTGAGATGGATTTTGGA
>CM076570.1:83002710-83116439 GCA_034641835.2 Pinus albicaulis
TCCGGAAGAATATTTTGTTTTAGTTGGGAATTCTTACAAAGATATAAGCGATCTTTGTACCATAAGGAATCATTTTTCCAACTAAATGTATCGGATGTACTAGGATCTTGCTGCAACTTTTGAATGAGTGTCCATACATCTTTGTCCTTCTTCCATTCATCTCTTGCTTCAGTTATCCAATCTGGTTGGATAATAGAAATGGCACAAAGCAATGCTTCCACCTCTTCATTCTTTCTTGAGAGTGCATCTGCAACAACATTAAGCTTTCCTTTTTTGTAGATTATTTCAAAGTCATAGCCCAACATCTTTGTGACCCATTTTTGCTGCTCTTCTGAAGATAGTCTTTGTTCCAAAAAGTGTTTAAGACTATCATGATCAATTTTTACCTTGAAGTGTCTTCCCATTAGGTAAGTTCTCCATTTCTTTAGTGCATGCAGTATTGCTAACATTTCCTTCTCATAAATAGGTTTACGTAAATACTTTCCTTTGATTGGACGACTTTCAAAAGCAATGGGTCTTCCTTCACGTGCATGCACTAATTCCATTTCTGAGGCATCACATTCCACAATAAAGGTTTTTGTGAAGTACGGTGTAGCTAAGACCGTGCTAAGCATTGATCCCGGTTATGCAGGAATGCAACGGAATAAACACATAACCATAAATACAGAGATGCAGCGGAAATAACACTTCATTTCATTAATATCAAATAACAGAAAGATGCTTACAGACATAATGGAAATAAAATAGCTAGGGTGCTGGTAGCGAATCTCTGCGAAGAGATGTGGTGGCTACAGACCTCTGAACTGCTTTACAATGAGGCGCGAGGGCCTATTTATTATTGAGAAACAATGGAGAACCCTAAACATCCCAAAAAACCTAACCCTAGGAGATGAAGCGCCAAAACTATGGGCCCCGTTTGGGTAAATTGGTGTTTCAACTTCCCAGGGACGTAACTTTGGCATACTATCTCCGTTTGACGCACATGATACATCATTAGAAAGCTCTATCCGAGGACTACAGCTGTCGGGACGAATTTTATCGGAAAATTCGCTGGCGCTTTCATACCCAAAAAACGTCGTTTAGGGCCTCAAAACGGCTCCGGAAGTTCAGGACCCGAAAAACTGCTAAAAATAGTAAGTTATGCCAAAACGGAAAAACTGAAAAAGACAATGGTGGGGGCCCAAGTGGAGTAGGCGGGTGGCCACCAATATCCACCTGGATCATTCCTCCCCCCTTAGGAAGCAATGGTCCCCATTGCGTTAAGTTCCTCCATGAGATGAGGAAATTTCTGCTGAACTTGGTCCCTGGTGAACCACTTTCCTTGGTGCAGGAGTTGGCCAGCTTTGACAACCCGATATAGTTGGATCTTCTGCTGGCGAGTGTTCTTGATTTGCATGTCCATGATGCAATCTGTGGTGGCCTGTTCCATGCAGTCTGGATTTAACTCAGTTGGTGTGAGTTGTTCTGCAATGTCTGAGGTGTCCAGTAGAGGTGGGAAGTAAGGACGAAGGCGATCCACATTGAAGGCTGGGTGCAGACCAAGGAATGGTGGAATACTGAGCTCGAATGCATTGTTCCCTACAGCCTTGGTGATGGTGTACGGCCCGTATCGGAGCGGGCGAAGCTTGCGGTGGGGTCCAGTGAGGCGCTCCTTCTGCAAATGTAGCCATACTTTATCGCCCACCTGGAAGTTGTGTGGCACCCGGTGTTGATCATGGCGTTGCTTGTACTTGGCATTGGCTCTGTCCAATATATCATGAACCTGTTGGCGGATGTGTTGAATACGCTCGATGAAGCTACTTGCTTTGTCGACTTCAGACTGGACATGAGATGAATTGGCCTGAGCAGCTGCAAATGGCATGGCTACGTAAATGGGGCATAGTGGCTGGAATCCCAAGCCCACTTGAAAGGGGCTATGGCCGATTGAACTGTGGAGAGCCCGATTATAACTATGTTGTACATAGGGGAGGCTCTCGTCCCATGTGCGTGGATGCTTTGAATTGTACATGCGCAGAATGTGTACAATCATTATGTTGACGACCTCTGTCTGGCCATCTGTTTGGGGATGGAAAGCTGTGGACTTGGTGAGCTTTGTGTCCAACATTGACCAGAGGCTGGACCAAAATGTGCTGAGGAACCTGCTATCTCGATCTGATATGATAGGCTGTGGGATCCCAAAGTGCACCCACACTCGTTCAAAGAAGAGTTTAGCAGTGGCTTCTGCTGTGATATTCTTCTTACAGGCCGCCATGATGGCCATCTTCGAGAATCTGTCAACGACCACGAAAACACGGTCATTTCCATTCTTAGTAGAAGGCAGGCCCGACATGTAATCCATGGAGATGGATTCCCACGGTCGACTAGGGGTAGGTAGTGGAGTATATAGGCCTTGCTTCTTGATGGTCGGTTTGGCAATGGCACAAGCAGTGCAGGATCTGATGTGCTTCTCGACATCCTTTCGAAGATTCGGCCAATAGAAATACTTCTGCAGGATTGCTACTGTTTTCTCGACCCCGAAATGCCCAGCGACTCGACTGTAGTGTGCTTCCCATATCATCTTGGCACGCTCGCTTGAAGGAACACAAAGGTGTCCCAGGTGACATAAAAGTGCATATTGGAGGTGAAAATTTGGAACTTGTGTGCCCCCAAGAGTGCCTTGTAAGTGTGGCCGAATTCTGGGTCACTCTCATAGAGAAGCGGCCAATCAGAAGTCTCGTGCCCACAAGAGTTGAGCACGGTGGTGAGCGCCACGATCGGTGGTCGGCTGAGGCAGTCTGCAACATTATTGGTGCTACCCTTCTTGTACTTGATGTTCAAATGAAGCTGTTGCAGATATGTGGACCACTTCTGATGGCGATCATTCTGCAACTTCCCTTGTGTCTGTATGAACTGCAGGGGCCGGTGGTCTGTGTGGATGATTGTTTCCTTCCCAAAAATGTAATGCTTCCATTGTCGACAGGCTTGCACAATGGAATACATTTCTTTGTCATAGGTGGGATACTTGCGAACTGTCTCAGACAATGTCTCACTGTGATATGCCACTGGATGTCCCTGTTGAGTAAGAACCGCCCCAATAGCATAGTCAGAGGCATCTGTCTCGATCTCAAATGGCTGCTGCAAGTCTGGTAAGGTGAGCACTGGGGCAGAACAGAGGCGATTTTTCAATTCTTTGAACGCCTTCTTTTGAGGTTCCGACCAAAAGAATTTTGCTCTCGCTCCTCCTTTGGTGACTTGACTCAAGGGCCAAGTGATATGAGAGAATCCCAACACGAATCTACGGTAGAAATTAGCAAGACCCAGAAAGCTGCGAAGCTCTGTTATAGTAGTCGGGGCTGGCCAATCACGAATGACTTGGATCTTGGCTGGATCCACATGCACCCCCTTTTCATCAATAATGTATCCCAGATATTGAACCTGCGTCATGCCAAACGTGCACTTCTCCAAATTGGCACACAACTTGTGTTGCCGCGGTGTTTGGAGGACTTGTTGGATGTGATGAAGGTGCTCTTCCCAAGTCTTGCTGAAGATCAGAATGTCATCCAAGTACACCACTACGAATGAGTTGGTGAATGGCCGCAAGATGTCGTCCATCATCCTCATGAAGGTTGCGGGAGCATTCGTCAACCCGAAAGGCATGACCAGCCATTCAAAAAGGCCTTCCTTAGCTTTGAAGGCGGTCTTCCACACATCAGAGGGTTCAATTGGTACCTGGTGATACCCAGACTTCAGGTCGATCTTACTGAAATATTTTGCACCTTGGAGTTGGTCCAGAAGGTCATCAATCCGTGGGATTGGGTACCTATTCCGGACAGTGATCTTGTTCAGCGCCCGATATTCAATACAGAGTCTCCACGTCCCATCCTTCTTCTGTACCAACACGATCGGGCTCCCACGGGGCGATGAACTTGGTCTGATGTGACCTTTCTGCAACAGCTCCTGAATCTGCCTCTTGATTTCATCATTTTCCAGAACAGAGCGTCGATAGATCGGTCCATTGGGTAGTGGCGCACTTGGGGTCAGATCAATCGGGTGCTTGACCTGGCAGTGCAGAGGAACCCCTGTGGGTGAGGTGAAGATGTCCCCGTACTCCTCCACGACCTTATCCATTTGTTGTTGTCGTGCAGAGGGGCCCTGTCTGGAGGTCGTGGCCACAGTCTTCTTCTTGCCCTGGGGGCGGATCATCAGGAAAATGAATTTCCTGGTTTGGGAAATGAGCTTACTACATTGTTTTGCAGTAACCAAAGAGATAGTCGTAGGAGGTGGTACCTCTGGTATCCTGTACAACTTATTTCCCAAAGTAATAATAACAGCACGAGGTCGAGACTCATACACAGCATGACGCTTTCACAAGTATGGTTGTCCTAATAATACATCAGAAACATCAATAGGAGCAACGTCACATAATACCTCATCCGTGAAGGGCTTGATGCTATAGGGAAGGCGACACTGCCGGCTGACGCGGAGATCTCGTCCTTGGTGAAGCCACCAGATGGTGTATGGATGTGGGTGAGCTGTGGTCGGCAAGCCCAACCGCTTCACGGCGTCTGCTGAAATGAGGTTCTTTTGGCTCCCATTGTCGACAATGAACTGTACGGGGGAGCCCTTTACCCACATCTGGGAGTGGAAGAGACGTTCCTCCTCCTCTGGATCTTCCGGTTCCTCCTTCTGGACCTTTGTAGTGGCAACAGTGGCGTTGGGCTCCGCATCAATAATCTGTTTCCCTTTTTCATTCCCCTTTTCGGGTTCTGATTCGGAGTCGGAGCATGCATCTGACTCAGAAGCCCTCATCTCGGCCACTAGCGACTGCTTGGCCCGACACTCACTTGTGTTGTGAGTGGAGCTCTTATGGAACTCACACCACTTTCCCGTGTCCCTCTTTGGCTTTACGGTGTTGTTCTTTTCTTGTGGCTTTGGTGGGTTGTCTTTAGCCGCCATGCCTTGGCTCTGTCCTTTGTTCTGCGGTTTGGAAGCACCTTTTCCTTGCTTTTGATTCGCAGATCCAAAGTCTCGCTTCTTCTGTTTGAATTTCTGCTCAATCTTGGCAGCATACCGGTATGGCGTACCAAGCGAGGAGATGTCGAGGAACTCCATTTCCTCCTGAATGTATCTGTGCAGACAGCTGCGATACTTTAGCACCAAATGTTTCTCTAAATCTTTGATACCCAACTTTGTGCGCAGGGTATGGAACAGATTCGTCAGCTCGTGCACATCTTGATCCCTTTGTTGTCGCAGCGTGGTCCATTGTATGTACTTGTCCTCATAGCTCCCTACGGGATAGTATTGTTCCTTGACGGCGTCTCGGAAATAATTCCAAGTTGGTACAGCCGAGAACAGAGAGGGTTCTGTCTGGTCCTTGTTCTCACAGTAGGTTTCCCACCAGTCCTTAACATGGGGGGTAGCTTTGAGGAGTGCAAAAATAATCTTCTCCCGGTCTGAAAAGTCATGAACCGAGAAATATCCTTCTAACAGATTCAACCATCTATCTACGGCATCGGCGTCTATTTGACCCTCAAATATGGGAATGTCAAAATTTACTTGTACCTTAAAGGGAGTCGCAACTCCAGAGTGGCTACTGGATGCAGATGCGCCGCCGGTGGGCAGCCGTTGAAGGATCCGAGCAAAGCTATCCATCATCGCGTTCCTTTGTTTTTCGAGGGCCTCCTCGAGCAATATTTTGATAGGATCTCCTGCTCCCTCATCTTTCTTTTCGTCCCCCATGGGCGTCCGTCGAGGTTTGCGAGGCTGATCTTGCAAAGGTTCCACCGGATCAAGCCCTAGCTCCTTATACCCCGACCTCGTTGGGGACATGCAAAGAAGGATCGAGAAAAAGCAGACCGCTCTGATACCACTGATCCGGATTTATGCAGGAACGCAACAGAATAAACATATAACCATAAATACAGAGATGCAGCGGAAATAACACTTCATTTCATTAATATCAAGAACTGAAATTTGCTTACAGACAGAATGGAAATAAAACTAGCTAGGGCACTGGTAGCTATCTCTGAGAAGAGATGTGGTGGCTACAGGCCTCTGAACTGAGTTACAATGAGGCTCGAGGGCCTATTTATTATTGAGAAACAATGGAGAACCCTAAACATCCCAAAAACCTAACCCTAGGAGATGAGGCGCCAAAACTATGGGCCCCGTTTGGGTAAATTGGTGTTTCAACTTCCCAGGGACGTAACTTTGGCATACTATCTCCGTTTGACGCATATGATACATCATTAGAAAGCTCTATCTGAGGACTACAGCTGTCGGGACGAATTTTATCAGAAAATTCGGTGGCGCTTTCGTACCCAAAAAACGTCCTGGTTTACTGAAGTAAAGTAGCGTATGGGTTTTAAGGAATGAAAAAGAAAAAAGTTTGAATATGCGGTAAATACTGATTCACCCCCCCCCCTCTCCCGATTATTTTCCCAACAAGGATATCTATAAGGCTTGATGTTTGGAGGAACACTTCCTGGAATTAAATGAATAGCATGATCATGATCACGAATAGGTGGGAGTCCTTTGGGAGTTTCAAACACCTTGGAATGATTGTCCAAGAATTTTTTGAGATCTGCAGAAATAGATGATTTCGATGTTGGAACTTCTAGTGAGAATAATTGTGCAATTACGCCTCGTTGTTATTTCTTCATAATCTTTGTCATGAAATTAGAGCTTATTATATTTCCTAGCTTCCCTGCGATACCTTGTAATTTGACTTCCTTTCCTTCTGAAAAAAAATTCAAGAAAAGTTCTTGAAAATTAAAAGCTACCATCCCCAAAGATTGTAACCATTGTATTGCTAGTACAACATCAGCACCTCCCATAGGAATGGAAAGCATTGGACTCTTCAATACATATTCCCCCATGTTTAGCTTGATATTATGGCATTTTCGAGAGAAATTTATAGTTCCTCCATTTGCAACCATCACTTGACATTCTGGTGCTGGGTATAGGAAACAATTCAATTCCTTGGCTACCTTACAATGAATAAAATTATGGGTACTACCCGAATCAATCAAAACTATTACCTTTTTCTTCTTTATATGTCCTTTTATCTTGAGAGTTTGAGGAGTGGTAATTCCTGCTAATGCATTACATGATATGGTCAGACTCATTTCTTCCTCTTCTAGGGTTGGTTCCTGGTGTATATCCTCTTCTTTTGAAGATTCTTGTTCATTTTCTTCTTCCTCTTCACAATCTATGTAAAATAATTTCTTCTCAGCACACTTACGACCTTTAGTGTATTTGCTATCACAAATGTAGCAAAGCCCTTTTGCTCTTTTTTCTTCCAATTGTTGTGGTGTCAACCTTGTAGGTTGTGGAAGTCTAGGAGTAGCAACACTTCCATACTTATATATGTGAGTGGTAGGCTTCCTTATTGCCATAATTTTACATTCAATTTTTCTTTCCAACCTGATTGCCTTTTCCAATGAATCGGGTTCCCAAACGCAAACTTCATGTTGGATGTTATCCTTTAAAGTCCCTATGAAGATATCAATCCTATGTTCCTATGGAATATTAGTTACCCTTATATTCAAATTTTGGAAGTCCTCAATGTGCTCCGCCACTAAACCCTTTTGTTTGAGATTTATCAATTGGCTAAAGAAGGTGTTACTTTTTGTATCCTCATAATGTGCTATCATTTCCTCCGCAAAAATTGGCCAAGTGACAATTTTTTTATGGGAGCAAAGCCATTGATACCATACAAATGTATTTTTTTCTAAATGTAAAGTTGCAATGCGTACCTTTTGTGTGTTTTTCACATTATTGAGATCAAAATATTGCTCCTTCTATAGTATCCATGTTATGGGATCCTTGCCATCAAACTTCCTCATATCCATCTTTGGAATATGGTGGTTCTTCCATCCAACATTAGAGTTTATGAAATCACGATTAAAATTTATTTTATTCTCATCATGATTTTCCTCTACTATCTTTTCACCATTAGGAAACATTTCTTGTACCAACTTTGCCAAACCTTCGATGTCTACTTTTAGATCATTCTTCATGTTTTCCATTTTAGCTTCCATGTCATCCATATTAGCTTCCATGCTGACTTCCATGCCCTCCATATTAACTTCCAAACCATTCATCTTAGTTTCCACGCCTTTCTTCAAACCATCCATCTTATTTTTCACACCTTTATTCAAAACTTCCATTTCATTTTTTGTTGCTCTTTGCGATAGGTGCACTTGCTCTTGTAATTTTGACATCTCATGTTGCATTTATTCATCTTCATGAGTCATAGTAGAGCCTTCTAAAGGCTTAATGGGTGTTGAATTCTTTTTGGGGGGAATTTTAGAACCCAATACTGATATCTATTCTTCAATATGCCCTTGGAATAAATTCAAACTAATTTTTTTTTCAAACGAGACTTATGTAAATCGAAAAAAATACACACCTTTTTCTTTATTTTAAGGCACTCGATATTGAAACTGAATTATCTCTGTGATTTTAGACCTTCAATATCTAAAATTTGGCCCTGAGGTATCCCTATGAATCATCTTTCGAATGCCATAGGTCTGAACTGATTTGGACTCTTCAAGACAAGGTTATGTCCAATCTCGCACAATGACCTAATTATGGACTGGTTCAGTAGAGCGAAATTGTACGACTTGCCACGTATCACTGTTTCCTCCTTTGGATCTAAAATTTATAGACAAAAAACTACAGTCCATGTACTTGTGGCCACTTTTTACAGGATCTCAATCTGACGCTCAGAGAGAGGGTTATGAAGTTTTTTTCATGGTCACCTCTTTGAGATGAAATTCGGGAGCTTGAAACAATCCTAACTTCCATAGATCATATCTCCCAAAATATTGCGAAACAAGATCAGAAATTTTTTTAGGAGGGTCTTCAGGATTTAGCTTCGCTTTGTGAAAATTTCAGCTTCTTAAACCTTGTAGAAAAATATTTATAGCGAAAATTCCACGATGATCTGTTTAGGTTAAATTTAGGAACCTGCAAAAATCCCTAACTTCCACAGATCATATCTCTGAAAATATTGCGAACCAAGATTTGAATTTTTGCGACGATGTTCCTCAATATTTTGGCTTCATACTCTACAAATTTTAGCTTCTGAACCTTTGTAGAAAAATTTGTATAGCGAAAATTCCACGATGACCTGTTTGGAGCATCGAAACCTTAGAATCCAAAGCTCTGATACCAAATGTTATGAAACCAGCTCCAAAAATAGAAGAAAAGAGAGATCAATGCCTTAGAAATTAGCCACTTCGAGGGGGAAACCTCCAATACATTACATAAATGAACAATTCTTGGATGATATAAATGACCAAAACCTCCTTCTATATATAGGAGTCCATGGGCCCACAATATAATCCTAGCCGACTTAACAATAAAAATGTAAGGGCACAATAATATAATATTGGGGTTACAGGGATACAACAGTAACAATAAGGGGGCTACAGTAATATTAATAAAAGACTAAAATCATAATATAGGGACCTAACAACTACCATAGAATGTTCTCCTGTAGGTAACTTCGACTTTTTCTTCAACAAAGAAATTTCTGATTCTGCACTTTGTAGCAACTTCTGCACAACAGACCTGTCATTTGGATCTACTCTAATCTTTAAAATTATTTTCTTGAGTTCTTCATTCTGTGTTGTTAAAGCCCTGGAGTTGGCTTTCTCTAATTTCAGTTTCTTGATCACCTTTCCAACATGTTTTCAGCCTTAAGAGCCATTGCATTAGTTTTGGTCAAATCATTTACTATTAGTTGACCTGTTTGCATATGTAAATTTACTTTATCAAGCAAAGGAATATTTCTTACATGAATAGTTAAATTTACAGTATTGAAATTATTTGATGATCCTATAGTCATATCAGAGGGGTGAGAAAGAGCTATATTAAACTGATATTTTTCAAGATCCATGGCAGTTAGTAATCTTGTTTGATATAGAGTTATTTGATACTTAACCTATGCCTCCATGCTAGCCTTCATCCTTTGATTTATTTCAACAATATGAGAAAATACTTGTTTAATCAAAGGTAATTATTCCTGAACATCTCCATGTCTTCTTGGTGAGGCTGGGACATTTTTCTCATCTCCAAGTTGAAGTGAGAAACCAGGTTGAGCACCTGCTAAGTCTTCATTGAATTTTGTCCTCTTTTCAGCTCTCTGCTCCTCATCTTCAGAATCTACAATTGCTTATTTATTTCTCTTGCTTGATTTTTCAGATATGATAGGAGTATATATATTAGAGCCAATAGAAACTGCAAAACCCTTATTTTCTAGCTTCTCTATGTCAGGTCTACTTTCATGAACAAATGCTGAGTAACCATTTTCAATTCTCCTATTTGAAATCACTTTATGGGGGTCATAAGCCCACTCATCTCCTAATAGTAAGTGCATTCCATCTAACATCATATTAAATTCATCAGCTGCTTGTCTCATGTTAACTATAAACGGACCCACAGACATTGGTAGCGTAAACATATGCCCCTTTTTCATAGGTACAGAATGTATTTGGTCAACATTCAAACTCTACCTAATGAAATCTAAATCAAATTATCTCATAGGCACAAATATAGGAAGCCTATATGGTTCTACCCCAGCCCCATAAAGTCTAATCTTTGAGTAGTCTTCATAAACATACCAATCTCCAAATTTACAATTTGTTCCCAATTGCAGAAAATCTTGAGCCTTTGGCAGGAAACATGGGGGAGAAACCCCATTCAAAATCTTATATGCAGTAGACATGAAATGATTTGAAAAATCAAACAGATCCTCCTCATTTTGTTCCTCTCTTACTACATCAGTCCAAAACACTATTGACTACCTCTTTTTATTTGCATCCATAATATTTAACCCCAAATGCAAGAATTCTTCCACATTTTGATATAAAAAGAGGTAAATGATAAGAGAAGGGAACCTGAATGACCCAGTGAGTGATAAACTCATGAGTTTAGTAATGAAAATTTCTTGCCAATATGAAGGAATATCCAACACTACTCTTGGCTTCATCATCAATGCAAACAACCCCAGAACTAATTTGTCAATTATGCTGTCATCTTATTTTCCCAATATCTTTGAAATAAATCTCAGCATTGGCCTAACTTCTGCATCAAAAACTTCCATGGAGAATTCTTTGCTGTCAGGGAAAAAACTGCTTCATATCTAGGTTCAGGAAATAGATAAACTGATTGAATTCTTGACCTGCAAGACTATCTTAATGTGCTATCAATGACTCATCAGTGAATTGAACATAATATTCTGACTCTGGGTAACACAGGGCTTGACGAATTAATAGGGATGAGACTTGTAAGATGTTCTCTCCTAGATAATTCATTACAAATAATTTGACAGGGTACATAACAGACACTATCCAGCGCACAAACTCAGGAAAAAGGTGCGTTCTTGGAATACATGCAGAAAATACACCTGTTTTGGCCATGGAAGAGAAAATTGGACATGCTTTGTCATTCAGACAGAATTTTTGATAGAATTGAAGGCGTTATAAAGAGAACACAGTGTCACAGACTTGTTGATAGAATTGAAGGCATTTTAAAGAGCACACAGTGTCTCGGATATCCCTCTTAGTTTCCATGAGAGGAATATCGTTGGATGAGTCGGAAAGATATGAACGCTTTGCCATAATTCTACTTAGGGTGGCGAATAATGACATGGTGGTGGACAACAATGAAAGACATAGGTGCAACCAAATTGAAAAGAATAGAGAAAAAACAATAGCCTTGGGAAAAGAGGAACCAATTTTAAATAGGTGGCGTGGGGTTTATGAATTAAATGCTGAGTTGACGCACCAAAAGACCGTTAAATGGTACCATGATGTGGCTGAAATTTTTCACCAATCAATGACTTACGTCACTGCGAGAGGCCACAAAGGTATGGAGTGCTCATCAGGGTCATGCCCCCACAGTTAATCCTGACCGCAGATCTTGATCGGCCCCTCAGTCAATGGGGTCAACTGCGGAGCCACCCTCTCCTTTAACCCGTGCATCGAATGTGCCCGCGGGTTGCCGCTTTTATCTCATGACAAACAAAACTTCAGATCCTTCTCACATAATATCTCGGTCATTAACTGAACGCTGGGACCCATATTTACAAATATTTTAAAGTATTAACTTTAATGTTAAATTCACTTTAACATACATTTTTTATATTTTTCCATTTTTTTGTATTATGAAAAATTAAAATAAGGATATTGCAAATGAGCCACAACAATACCTATGGTCTATCATACCATCCATGACTTTGGTTTTGGGTCAATGCTGCTAACTCATTTTAGTTTCGCTGATATGTACAAGAGAAGTCATCCATTAATTCCTCATCTTCTGCAATACTCATAAACCTTTATTTTCATGATCGCCATCACTGAACATTACTACATCAAGTCAAATTTTATCTCCAAAATAATTACTCCCTTTTCGCGATAAAGTAGTTTCCTGACAACATAAACTCATTATCCAGGAAGTTAACTTAGAAACATATTTCTAGTGCCTTGGAGCTTTCTTACATCAACGACATGTTTCTCGCTTCTGGCAATAGGTTGAAATCATCAGACCTTTGACCAAAATATTTTGTTTGGCATTCAACATCAAATCATCTATTCACACCTTGCAAATGGTACTGCAGTACCTTGAGAACCATTAACATCAACAGTGGTTTCTCTCGCGCCTGTTAATGACTTACATCAATGTTTGGTAATCAGACGATGCCTTCCCATGTTCGACTTCAAATCACATATTTGCATGGTTAGAATTGTACTTGAATGATCGAGTAAATGAGATAGAGGACCCTAGATCTAGTTTCATCCATCCAGGCTACGATTTCATGAATTGTACTACATCATATGTATGATGTATTTACATACATATGGTCATCCAATCATTGGCCTATATCTGTAGGCATGTCTGTATCTGTCGACGACTTTCTGATTTATGTACGTGTTATGATAGTTTATGTGCTGAGCATGGGTATGCCTCCCTCAACATTTCATGTCCAATATGTAAGATATCATGATGTAATGTATTAAAAATTGATGCAGGCCACTGCCCGCTTTAGATCATACTCATCACATCGTAAAGCACCTCATCCAAATATTATCATTATTTTGACTTCATTCTTTAGGGGGCAACTGATATAGGTCAATTTAGGAATCATCACCCAAGACCAGTATGAACATGGTCCATAATCCCCTAATTCAATACAAAATGGGTCTATCAACCCCTAATTCAGTTGCTACATGCCCTAGAGAAGTCATTCCATTGATGGATTTAATTCACGAGAATTCCAATGTTTGAAGTATATATTATATGACCCATTGACTCATCAACACTCCTCTGAATGGGACTAAGTGCATTGAAAAGCACTTATCTCCATGCAAGGGTTCTCTGCAAAGCACTTCCTAACACTTAAGGGTGGGTTGGTCTCCTGGGAGTGAAATCATCATTTTTCTGTGAATCTCCACATGTCTAGTGCCTTATAGAAGAGCTAATAGGTGTCATAATTCAAATACATGTGTTCATGCATCACCATTGAACTTGGAAACATGTATCATCTATTATTAGAAAGCCATTCAATTCCATTTATTGAGAAACAACCTACAATTTACTTATAAATTGAGCACTCATCTAAGTGTTAGGGAGGAAGAAATTTGTGTAGTGCTATGTTGTTGGATTCTCAATCGATGAGAGCTGGAGTATTGTTATGTTTCTAAGATTATGCTTGGTGTGATGAGGACGTAATGAAGTTGGAGTAGGTTGACGATGAATCGATCTATTGGTTGTAATCTTCTCCTCCTACTTTCTTAATAAAGATATCCATTCTTTCTCTCATATATATGCATATATTTTGTGAATGTATTCTCAATTGCGTATGTATTCTGAGATCTAATCAGTTTGATTTGTTTAAGGTAGATGGATATTTTATATTTGTATGTTTTTTTCTGTCTTTTGTCTTTGATTGCAGGTATTGATCTAATTACTTTAGTTGGATTGAGAGCAACGACAACAATGAAAGAAGGAGAAAGAGAGCGAAAGGATTACAAGTATGTTTCTTTCCTTTCTTTCTATCTATTTGTCTTAGGGAAAATAATATTTGTCTTTATTCAGTTGTTCTGAGTGAAGGAACACCACACTCAGGGAGATCTACTTTATCCATAGATTAGAATTTTGTATAAAAAAGCTGAGAAAGTCCTTAATGACTATCACTCTAGGGCCTGTGGTGGTCATATGTTTGGTTATGCTACCAATTAGAAAATCATTCGAGCAGGGTATTTTTTTCCATATATTTTTAAATATTATATTCTTGCCACTCGTAAATGTCATGATTTCCAAATATATTCTCACAAAGAATGTGCCCCACCCACTCCCTTGCACCCAGTTGTGACCGTTGGGCCATTCGAAAACTGGGGCATCGATATCATGACCTGTAACCATCACTCGGTTGGGGGCATGGTTTTATTATTTCTGCCATTGATTATTTTACAAAATGGGTTGAGGCGATGCCAACATATAATAATGAAGGTCTAACTGCGGCACAATTTCTTTTCAATCATGTCATAGCTCGGTTCAGTGACTTGAAAGACATTGTCACTAAACATGGCTCTCACTTTTACAATCATATGATGCCAGAGATTATTGCTCAGCTAGGGCTGTGCCACGATAGCTCCACTCCATATTATCCACAGGCCAATGGCCAAGTTGAATCCGTCAACAAAGTTTTGGTAATGATGCTTCAATGAACCATTAGGAGACATAAAATAGACTAGCACCTCATGCTATTCTCGGATCTATGGGCTTACCTAACATAAACTAAGACTGCTACTGTATTCACACCATTTAAACTAGTGTATGGTCTGGAAGCTACACTTCCAATTGAGTGCGAATTCCCTTATTTGAAGCTAGCTATCGAATTAATCCCTGGTTCCTGTTACCAAAAAGAAAGGGACCATTTGAGTTTGTGTTTATTTTCATGATATAAATCGGTGTTGTCCAAAAGATAACTATTGCACTCCTTTTATAGATAAAATTATTGATGATTGTGTCGGGAGTGAGATACTCTCTTTTATGGACGGTTTTTTTGGCTACAGCTAGATCAATATTATTCCTTTTGATCAACATAAGACCACCTTTAGCTATCCTTGGGGAACCTTTACCTATAATAAGCTCCCTTTTGGTTTGAAAAATGTTGGGGCTACCTTCCAAAGTGCTATTTCCTATGATTTTAAAGATATTAATCACATATTTCAGCCATTTCGTGATGACCTTCCAACATCCTCAATCTGTCGTGCTACCCTCCTCACAATCAGGAACATCCCTACTGGCCTCTATGGTCCAAAGTCTGCAAAATAATCACAAGTTTAAATGCCATAACACATAACTAAAAAAATCAAAAAATAAAAATTCCAAAAATGAGTTTTTTACCTACATCGGTTGACTGTGCACTAGGTGGAAGGGGAAGATCTAGATCTCCTCGGAAATCTGTACCAACATATGCATAATCATCCACTACAATCAACTGATGATGTAACCAACTGAAAAATGTTGAATGGAAATGCATCTGCTGGCCACCTCCATGGCGAGGCATGATTTCACACCATCTGAGCAACATCGGGTGTCTCGGGGCTGGATCATCCACCTTGTTAGCACTCCATTAGTTCTCAGAAGGCTGCAAAGGAGACTGGCAAAGGTAATCACAAACCACTTTGACCTAGTAGCTAGCCCTAATAGGCTAAGAGGGATCTCTCAGTGTGATCAAAGTCAAGGATTGTTGTGATATGAATGATATTAGGATAGATATGATAGGCTCAGGTAGGTTTTAAAAATTTAGGGTTTGATGCTGGATCAAGGATGAAACCAAGTATTTAGGTCTAAGTATCAAATGGTTTACGATTGAAAAAATATAAAGGAGAAAGGTATTAGTGGATCTATGATGGATTTAGGGTTTTGTAGGTATGGTGGCGATTTTTAAAGAGAAGAGGGATTTAATGATCATGTTCATTCATGAATCCATTAAACTGGAAGCATGAAACAAAAGATGACATTTCCATATAAACAAAGCTAAATCAATAGAATTTTTCTTATGAACTGTAAGGAAATCCATACAAGATATGAAATATGAGCTATATATAATTCAACAAAGACTATAACAAATAATATACATGATCATAAAATCACTGTGCATGAATTCCTAGATAATAGCTACAACTTCAAGCTTTGATTTCTGAAAATGAAAGTGAAAGTACAAGCTACAATAGTTACAATACACTGATGTCCAACCAGTGAAATGACTCTAAAAATGATAGATATAGACAAAAACAACATCTACCCTCTCTTAGGGGTCAAATCCATCATTTGTGGAGCTGATTACATGATAAGCTCAACAAAACCCTAATCTCTAGTGGACGCCAACCAATTCACCTCATCATAGGAAACTAGTTACTTTTGATCAAAAATACATTAACAAGCATGTATCTACCCTATTTACTATTTACCTACTTAGTTACACCTCATTAATTCATCATTAATCAATTACATATGTAAAAAAATTCAAGCTAGGTCAAACAACTTGTAAAATTTCCTTTTGGAGAAAGCGTAGCGAGCTAAGGAAAATTGAATTTTGGAGGCCTTCCAAGTGTCCAAATCCTAATATGAAAGATCATATGGAAAGATATAGATGTTTGATACATGATAGGCTCATCAAGAACTCAAAAAGGTGGCCTTTATCCCTCCAAATATTAATTCTCCCAAGAGTACTCATAAAGCGTAGTGAAGCCTCCAAAAACATGGCAGAAAGGTGATTTTTTGCATGTTTTTGGACATTTTGACCCCCCAAAAGTGGCTGAAATGTCCTAACCCCTGATTAGGATTGATGTAATCATTAAGAGGAATCCAAAAATTCTGATTTTTCCTCAAATGGACCCCCTAAAAAATTCGTAGCATGGCCCACACTACGTTTTTTTCCAGTATGATTGGTTTTATGAATTTCCAAATTTGACCAAAATTTTTCAATTTTTTTTCTCCAAAAATCCTCAAAATTGGTCTAGAGGTGCCTCATAAGGTATGTTATGCAAATAGGGAAGCATCAACAATAATATCCAAGTTTTCCTTCTCCTTTTGACTTTTTAGGGTTTCCTTTAATTTGGCTTGCAATTGTTTGAATTTGACATTGCAAATATGATTTCTTGCATAGTAATGGAAAACCATGTGTTTTTGAAACTTATTATCCCTGTTGGCCTTGTCAAGGAAATTCTCCAAGTGAATATTTACTTTCTCAAGCCAAAACTCCTTGTTTTCTTTGATTTCCATGGCTATTATTTCTTCAAAACTCAACTCTTCATCTGGTGGATTTTTTTTCTCTTTCCTTCTGCAATGCTCTTTTGAGACCCACAGTCCTTGGACTCTTCTTCGTCACCTGATTTTCATGCTTCTATAAATCTTCAGTACCAGCTACTTCTTTTCCTTTCACATCATGCATACTAGCTTCAAATTGACTTTTCTCTAAAGACATTTGTTTTACCTTCAACTGATTGTTTTCTTTCTCTAGGAAGGAAATGATGAAATTAGCCCTTGCCAAGTTATCTCTGAGCTCTTTGATCTGAGCATATTTGTATTTGATTATCCTCTCTAGGTTTTCATGCTCTTCACTAGCCTCCAAGTATACTAAGTCAAAGTCATGCTCCTCATCATGCATGGATGTCTCATGATGTAATGGTGTTTCCTACTCCGCTGGTGTGGGCTTGGCCCCTTCCTCAATTTGAGGGTCAAAAAAAATTATTTTTCCTCTTTGGTATGTTTGAGTGACCTCAATATTCCTCCTCACTGAAGCTGTGCTAGGTGATCCAACCTCCACATGTCTAGATGGTGTTTATGGTGAAATAGGGCTAGAAGACAAAAAGACATCTGCCTGCGTGAAGGTTTCCCAAGTGATGCTCTTCTGCTCAAGCTGGTGTAAAACAATGATTTTGATCATAGCATGGTGGAAGAGGCTTATTTCAAGACTAATTTTCTTATGCTGAACCTTTTCCGCCATCTTTTCCAAACTTCTATAGAGGAAATAGGGAAAACTGAGGGGCTTTACCCCTGTAAAATGAATGAGAAATATGACATGATACCCATAAAATCTAGAAAATATTCCCCCAGAGGTGAAGTAATTCATGATGATCTTCATGAGTGGTGTATACTTCTCAAGGAGGTTCCCAACAAGAAAAATCTTCTTCATGTGTTGTTTATAATGTCTTCTGAGATAGGGCTAATAATTGTGAAGGTCTAGGCCTTGGTTCTTAAACCATTTTTCACCATGATTAGGTATCCATATGGATTCAAATACTATATTAGTTGATATAGTGAAAGTGACCCTTGCAATTGTTACTTTTTCAATTTTGAGTTGAGTGGAAAACAATTTGGTCAATGTGGCATTGTATTTGAGTTTCTGAACTTTTTCACAAAAAGGAAGACACCCTACTGCTTGAAAGCAATTATTGGATAGTGGTTTAGACATAATTTCAAGAGTGGTTACTAGCTCATGTCTTATCACCTAGCCTGCTTTGTTATAAGGTTTATTCTCCTCCATTTGGTTGTTTGCAAGGGGAAAAACCCTAGTATGACAAAACATGGGAAGTGTGAAAAGGGATAGACTGAGTAGGTTAGGGAAGGGAGATGAGAGTGGAAAAATTTAGGGAGATGTGAAGGGGTATTAGGGAGGCATGAGAAGTGAAATGGAGTGAAATGAGAGGGGGAACTGAGCTAGGAAATTTTTACATTGTCCTAGCTAGAAAAACTACCCAAAATTGCAGATTTAGGCTAGGGTTTAGGGTTTGGGACTTAGGAATTGGGAAAGAGGGGGTGTGAAAGCTATGGAAGATTATTTTTGGTGTGAGGGAGGGTGAAAATTTTGTGGGAGAGTGTGTTTATCTTGAAAAACTTGAAAAATAGGGATAGCCACTAAAAGGCAGCATAGAGGCCAAAGGAGGGTTTTCACACTAAAAATGAAATTGAGCTGCAAGGAGGGGTCAGATTAGGTATATCTTACTTTTCCTTTGATTCTAGACACTGTGATATCATTTAGAAACCTCCAGAACTTGGTTTGATGCATCCAGGAGATAAAACACAACGTTGGGAAGAAATCATAGCGTGGAGGGCAGAAAGCGCAACGTGGCTACTTTGGCACTAAATCTTGGAGTGTTTTTTACTTGAACTTGCTGAATTTTCACTTGGTGATGGCTGAGAGCTCTTCTTCAATGAGTTGAATGAGAAAATGAGCTTGAATTGGTCTTTTATAGCTTTTGGTGGTCACTTTTCTTCTTTGTAGTGGGATGGCCCACTACATGTCCTTTTCAATTTTCTATTGAAAACTTGTGCTTTAACACTTTCTTTGTCGCTTTATAAACATGATGAAATTATTAAATTTTTGAAACGTGAATTACATTTGAAACCAAAAATTATTAAACAAATTCACTTATTAGCACTCCTCCATTGCTGGATTTTATGCATGGAATGACATATTGTGTGACCGAAACCCTAATGACCTGATGTAGACACTGAGCTGAATGAAATCATGATGGTGATGACTGAAGTGATGATGATGACATTTCAATGATGGTACACTCAACTGAGTTATGACAAGGACCGACATGTGAAAATTTTGAAAGGAGTGGAAATAGCCCTGGACGTACTACATAGTGATGAATTTTTTACTTGAAGGCCTAATGAAATGACAAAAAAATGACTTTAGGAACCTAACAAGACTCGATAAGAGCCCATTTGATCATCGGTGATAGGCTGAATAGAATGACACTAACATTAGCTCCATCTGGGGATGTCAGCTCCTTGGAGGTGTCAAGAACACCATAGACCAAGTAGCCTAACCATTGGGCATGGGGTAAAAAAAAAAAAAAAAAACCAAGACTAAATAATGAAAATTGGCTCAAAACTGAGCTTACTTGACTCTTATTAAAATTTGAAATTAGCAGCAAATCAATGGAAATTTAAGGCCTTCACTCTGGGCTCCAAGCTCTGATGATTCTCCATTTCACACTTTCGCAGAAAAATTAAACTGATATGTACAATGAAATTAAGAATATTCAAAAATTTGCTCAGAAAAGCTAGTGCTTGAGAAGCCTACCATTGACTGGTCCTCCAATTCAATCTTCTCCATTCATTTATTCCAATAGATAAGCATGTTTTCCTCTTGAGGATGGAAATTTGTATGGTCCTTTCCATAAGTTCTCAAATTTACCATTTTTCCCTTTCTCTTCGTTTCTAGCATCCCAATGGAGGACCACATCACTAATTTTGAAATCATCAGCCTTTGTCTTGTGGTCATATACCTTCTTAATTATCTCTTGATGATTTGAGGTATTTTGAAACACCTCATCCCTGGTTTGCTGAATATGAATCATTTTATTGATCTAACACTGCACATCATTCACTTCACTACCTTCTTCCTGTAATAGTTTCATAACTGGGACAACAAGTGATGTAGGGAAAACTGTGTCGAATCCATATACCTATTGATTTTTTTCTACTCACTCTATCCGCCCACAAGGCATTAATGATTTTCTTGTCCCAATTTTTATTGTTTGCCTCCAACATCTTATTTATAATGTTGACCAAGGATTTGTTTGAAGATTCATCCAATCCATTACCTTGTAGATAATATACAGCTGAGTGACCCAATTTGATGTTGTATTTCTCACAAAACTCAACCATTTTCTTAGACTTCAATGTAGCCACCTTATTTGTAATGATTTTGTGGGGACAACCAAATCGAGACAAAATATTAGTTTCCAAAAACTGAATAATGAATAAATCAGTAGCTTGCCTCGTTGGGATTGCTTCAAACCATTTTTTGAATTAGTCGGTAGCTGTCAAGATCCATTTATGTTGGGCGAAATATGTAGGGTGGATTTCTCCAATGAAATCAAGGCCCCATTGCTGAAATGGTGCTTGCCCGAATATAGGCTGCAAAAGCAGTGGGAACAACTTCCTCTTATCTTTAAATATCTAGCATTCATGATAGCTCATCACGGTTTTATATAAATCTGTAAAGAGAGGAGGCCAATAATAAGTTGCTCTCAACACCTTATTTTCCATAGTTTTCCAAAAAAAATGACCTCCACAATCTCCCTTGTGGAAATCCGTCATTACCTCCTTGGCTTCATTTTCCATGATACAATTAAGAAAGACACCTCTCAGGTCTTTCCAATATAGAGAACTGTCTAAAATGCGGTACTTAGAAGCTTTCAATTTTAATGATCTACCCTTACTTTTAGACATTTCTGGAGGAGGATTAAGATGCTGAAGAACATAAATGATGTCAACATACGAAGGAGATGAGAGAAAAAATTCTGATCGCTGCATGAGTGAACCATCATTTTCTTCTTCGGATAAAACTGAAATGAGATTAATGTCAAGTGCATGTAAATTGGATTTAGCCATCAACTTGGCCAATCCCTTATCTTTGATTAGGTTTGTAGGCTTGATCTCGAGGTCATACTCTAACATAAATGTTATCCAATTTTCTCTTTCGCCTTCCGAATTAGTTTTCATTAGGAAATCCTTTACTGCTGCATTCAGAACATAGGATATAATGTGTGAATGAATAATATACACTTGAAATTCCTTCAATTCCTTTACCAGGGCCAATGCTTTCTTCTTAATGATGTTATATCTAAGGGAAACATCTCGAATAGTACAGATGAAGAAAGCAATGGGCTGTTCGGTCTTAAATTTATTTTGCTTCAAAACAACAGCCAAAGAATGTTTGGAGGAAAATTAAAATATGATGAAATAAATGGAATAGTTAGGGATGATCAAAATAGGAGCCACTTTCAAGGAAAAATTAACTGAATTAAATGAATTTTTAACATCCTCTAACCACTTTACCTCACTGTCCTTTTTAAGGATATTGGTCATTTCTCGAAGATGCTCTAAAAGGTTTTGGATAAATATTCTCAAGAAATTAATCTTACCATTAAAGGCTTGGATTTCCTTCTTTCTGCATGGAAAATATATTTGTTAAATAGCCTCAATCTAGGAGGGATCAATATAGATACCATCTTTGGAGATGATGTGACCAAGAAGCTTGACCTCATCCATGGAAAAAAGACTCTTTTTGGGATTGAGTGAAATCCCAAATTTCCTGCACTTCTGAAATACAAATCTCAAATGATATAAATGCTCATCATCAAAATGAGAGAAATTGTCAGATCATCAAGGTACATGACTAGGAAAACATCCTTTTCATTTGCGAAGGCAATGTTCATCGCCTGTTGAAAAGTGGATCTTGCATTCTTGAGCCCAAATGAGATTTTGGCATATTTAAATGTGCCCCAAGGTGTCGTGAAAGTAGTTTTGTCTTGGTCATCCTTATCCACTAATATTTTATTATACCCCGAATATCCATCAAGAAGTGACATTCGAGAGGACCCAACCACTCTCTGTAGGATATGGTCCATCTTAGGAAGGGGATAGTTATCTTTTAAAGACACCTTATTCAAGTTTCTGAAATCAATACAAAGACGAATTTCTCCTATTTTATTTCTCACTGGAACAAGATTTGACATCCATTCTGAAAATCTAATGGGAACAATGATAATATATTTAAAAATCCAGTTTACCTCTTTCTCTATTGATGGCAAAAATCTTGGATTAATTCTTCTCAACTTTTGTCGGAATAGCTTTTGATCGGGCTTGACCAGAATTGTATGCTGGATGATATTTTTGTGATATACTTTCAAATCTGCATAGTCCCAAACAAATACATTAGAAAATTCAAATAACAAGGCTATGTATTTATCTTTCATCTCCAGATATAAGGACTTGGAAAACTTAAGCATTTTGGGATTGTCTGCTGTTCCAATATTCACATCTTCGACACCTTTCTCGGTAGGAACCATGGTCGACTTTCTGGCAACATCATCTTGATCGAAAAATTCTTACAAAGGTGCAAGACCCTTGGAATGTTATTATCTTTCAACTGTAATACATCAACCTGAGTAGCCTCAATCACTTGATCATATTTATCATATACTTCATCAATATAAGAATTTTCAAACTCATCTTCCATCTACAGAAAATTATTCACTTGTTTGTCATCCCATAACACTTGCCAATACCTCAAGTTGTCAGTGACAGTTGGTCAGCATTTGACATGAATTTCAAACTTCCTATTAGAGAATATGGGAATCTTAAAGTTATTTTTTGTTGTGGCAAGTGAATCTTCCATAAGATTCTGAATTCTAGGAATGACTGACAATGTATATTCAGGAAACATTTTGAGAATGTCAAGTACAACATTTCAATATTCTCTCATCCTTGGAAGCTTTTCATGGTATTCCCATTTTACTTTCTTAATTACAAGCTCAGAGTTGCCATAAACATAAATTCTCTTTGCACCTAACTTTTTTTATAATTTTGAGGCCAGTGATCAATGCCTCATACTCAGCTTCATTGTTGGAACAATCAAAATCCAACTTATAGGAACACAATCTCACATTTTTTGGAATTTTACCTAATTGATGATGTGGACTAAAAATCTATATTTCGATGCCTACCCCATATTTCCCTAAGGCATCATTGAAATCCATGTTCCAAAGGCCATTTTCATCATCATGAAGTTGCAATTCTGCAATTTGATTTGTTTCTTCCTTTTAGGCCACTTTTTCAACCTGTTCAGCTCCTTTTTATGATTTTTATGATATATGCTTTGAAGTACTAGACCATCTGTTTTTGCATCTTGTTTTCCCTGTTGGCCTTTTCAAGGAGCTTCTCCAAGTGAGTATTGACTTTCTCAAGCCAAAACTCCCTGTTTTAATTGATTTCCATGGCTATTTTTTCTTCAAAATTCAACTCTTCATCTGGTGGATTTTGTTCTCTTTCCTTCCGCAATGCTCTTTTGAGACCCATGGTCCATGGCCTCTTCCTTGTCAACTTATTTTAATTCTTTTTTGAATCTTCAGTGTCAGCCACTGTTTTTTCTTTCACATCATGCATACTAGCTTCAAACTGACTTTTGTCTAAAGACATCTGTTTTGCCTTCAACTGATTGTTTTCTTTCTCTAGGAAGGAAATGATGAAATTATCCCTTGCCAAGTTTTCTTTGAGCTATTTGATCTCAACATATTTGTCTTTGATTATCCTCTCTAGGTTTTCATGCTCTTCATTGGCCTCCAATTCTACTAAGTCAATGTCATGCTTCTCATCATGCATGGAAGTCTGATGTTGTAATGGTGTTTCATACTCTATTGATGTGGGCTTTCCCCCTTCCTCAATTTGAGGTGAAAAAACAAGACTTCTTCCTCTTTGGTATGCTTGAGTGACCTCAATCTTCCTCCTCACTTAAATTGTGCTAGGTGAGCCAACCTCCACATGTATAGATGGTGTTGATGGTGAACTAGGGCTAATAGGCTAGCTACTAGAAGAAAAAAAGACATATGCATGCATGAAGGTTTCCCAAGTGATGCTATTCTACTCAAGCTGGTGCAAAAAAATGATTTTTATTAGAGCATGGTGGAAGAGGTTGCTTTCAAGAATACTCTGCTTATGCTAAACCTTTTCTGCCATCTTTGCCAAAATTATGTAAAGGTAATAACAAAAATTGAGTGACTTTACCCATGTAAAATGCATGATAAGTATGACATGATACCCATATAATATAGAAAATCTTCCCTTAGAGGTGCAGTACTTCATGATCATCTTCATGAGTGGTGTATACTTCTCAAGGAGGTGCCCAACAGGAAAAATCTTCTTCATGTGTTGTTTATAGTGTCTTCTGAGATAGGGCTGATAATTGTGAAGGTCTAGGTCTTGGTTATTAAACCATTTTTCACCATGATTAGGTATCCCTGTGGCATCAGCTACTATATCAGTTGATATAGTTAAAGTGACCCCTGCGATTGTTACTTTGTCCCTTTTGAGTTGAGTGACAAACAATTTGGTCAATGTGGCATTGTATTTGAGTTTCTCATTTTTTTTTACAAAAAGGAAGACACCTAATGTTTGAAAAGAGTGCTTGGACAGTGGTGTAGACATCATTTGAAGAGTGGTTAAGGGCTCATGTCTTATCACCTGGCCTCCTTTGTTATAATATTTATTCTCCTCCATTTGGTTGTTTGCAAGGGGAAAAACCCTAATGTTTGTGCTCAATCTAGTCTCCTAAATTGAGCTCATTTAATTGTCAACCAGGGTCAGTAAACTGCTGAAGTGTGGTGCACTATATGTGCCTAAGTAACCTCTTCCTACTTCATTGTGTTTAGTGTTTTCTGATGTTTTTGGTTTTATGGTTTTATTTTGAAAAGGAAAAGAACTAAGTGCTAAATGAAGGGAAACTATTGGTCAAAACAGAGTGAAGCCTAAACTATGATGGTAAACAAATACAAATGCAATACTGAAACATAATCAAATCTAAACTATGACTAAGCAGAAACAAATCTTGATAATGACTTTTAAACAAATGATTCAAAACATAAACTCAACTTGTCAAATGCTTTCATCAAAGGTGTTTTGAGAGAGAGCTTGAGACATGGTCAATTAAGTATGCAAATCCTATCTAAACAGTTAAACAACTAAATTATAATGATGCAACATTTTGTCCTTGATTAGAGATTTGTTGAAGCATAATTGGAGTAAAACATTGATACCATCATAAGATCTTCTACTCTAGGACTAGTTCCTAACTCTATTCTGCAATTTAATTAAATGTCACAAAACCTTACTCAAGAGTTATGGATTTCTTTTCAACGTAGTCTTTTGAGGGAGGGCTCTGTTTATGAAGTGATAAGGAAATTGCAGAGGTACTTCAGGCCTTAAAATGATATTGTCTTCTGTTCATGTAGTTATGAAGCAATTATAGATTTTAGAACAAGAAGAGGTTTGTGAATAATGAAGGTTGTTTTGTTAAGTTTAACAACTGAAGTAATCTAATATGCAGTGAATGACAACTGAATATGGAGTGCAAATGCAATGAGTTGAACTACAACTGAACCTAAAATGTCACTAGCCTAAAACAATGCTGAACTACAAGTCATTATCAAACTTAAAGCAAAACAACTGAACATGAGTTAAGTGCAATTAAACTCCGGAGTATCCTAACTTATGCTATGCAAACAGAAAGACTGAAAGCAATTAAAAACTAAGATATCATGGCTATCTCCCACTCGTCATTATGATCTTTTGGGCAAGCGTTTAAGAGCAAGGACAACTATGGTACTTAGTGCAAACACACAACTAAAATATTCAAGATCACAATCATGCTTAAGATAGTATAAATATTTCTTGGAAGAGTTTCTTCTTGTGGAAGAGTACTTAGCATAAGTATAACTGTGATGGTGAATAAAAGAGATTACAATTAAATCCTACAATATTGTAGCCAATTCCCATTCATCATTATAATCTTTTGGAAGACCTTCTTCTTTTGGAAGAATTTTTAGAATGAGTATAACTACAGTAGCTAATGAAAGCAACTACGAAATCAACTTCAAAAACGTAAAGGCAGCTAGAATACTTATCTAAATTACGCAAATAAATCCGTGCAAGAGGCAGGGGCCCTCTACCACCTGACGGAATCTAACTCCAAATCAAATCAACGCTTTCAAAACAACAATGTCTGCTTCATTAAAAGAGAAATAACTTGAACAGAGAAATCTGCGTCTTCAGAAATGTAGCATAGAGTCTCAGCAAAATCTAGAACAAAAATCTCCAGCCTAGCTCTCGGTTTCCCAAGTGTTTATATAACAAATGTTTATAACAGAACTTGCAACAATTCAAGGATTATTGTCTTTCCTTATCGAAATCATACTAGGACTCTTAAAGTGGCTGCGTGAAAAGGAAATGGACATCTGGACTGAGACAGTCCTACTAGAAGTCTGCTTTCTTAAATATGTTCCCACGTATCAAAACCATACACATAATTCGTTTCTTCCTTCATGGTGAGCAACGAACCATGTAGACATGACGTGGAATATGCCCATATGCGGTTTTTCTTGAGACGACACCTGTAACCCACTCAAACTGTAAAACAGCTGCGGAATTCGGGATCAGCTACGGAATGTGCGGTCAGCTACGGAATGCCTGTATTCTGTAGCTATTTTGCAGAAAATTGTTAAAATAGAAAAAATCATGAAAATACAATATGTTAATCAATTGCATGTAACCTTTAAGCAATCCTAATCATTCTTCATTGATTTTAGGCTTATGAAGCGATAAAATAACGATGAAATGAAGTGAAGGTTTGTAAAAGAAAAGGCAATTCTAAGGCTCAACATACCCCCACTGCAAGACTATTACATGTCCTCATGCAATTTCATCAAAACTTATTCCATGTGCTTTGAAACCTCTGTTAGAACATCCAACCTTATCTTTCTGCTTCTTTTGGCCCTAATCTATTTTCTAATCTCTGTTAAATTTTCAGAGATTAGTTCTTCATCTTCCTTTTGTAATGGAGTGTCAAGTTTATTTTCAATATCCATGTCAGTTTCTCTTCTTCTGCTCCATCAAAAGAATTGACAAAAGATTTTGTAATCTCCTTATGGAAGCCATCAAATTTCTCTATAAAATTTAGCCTCCCTTCTTATTGTAGTAGTTCCTTGACTTGTGGATATCCTTCCAAATACTTGACTTCAACTGATTGTGTCCTAACAATTAGCCACATTCCTCCTTTGTGCAGATTATCTTCCTTTCAGAATTACTTTTCTATGCTTGAAGCTAGATTGACTACAGAGTCTAATACTTTATTTTGAAACTGTATCTCTGTGTCTGAAGATGGATTAGTTGAAGAATAATGCTTCACCCTTAGAATTACCTTTCTGCACTTAGAGATGGATTGGCTGCAAAGTGTAATGGAAGTGAATGGATGGAGGTAATTAAGCTATAAGGGAAAATGAAGTGGTTATGGATCTGATGGAGAATTTATGATGAACTTGTGGTGAGATATGGAATGTTGGATAAGGGATATGGCTAATCAATTCGAATGATAGGTTGTTTAGGAAACACATGATTATACACATTGTATCTATTTCATGTTTTAACTTTTTGCTATTAAAATAATTTTCACAATTCACCTCAGAATTTTGACCTTGTTAATTGCTGTGCTTGATGTTGTTCCTTTGGTCCTCTTTGAGCATGTTGGTCTTCAAAACAGAATCCTTCAATTTCCTGTAATCATCATCTCTTTGTAGGCTGTACAATTGAGTCAGAATTGCTGAATAAGATGTGGCTGCAACATGCAATCTGTAAAAAGAAATGATGTATGAATATGGAAGATGGATGTGAAATGTAATGGAGTGAAAGTGGAATGGGACTTGTAAAATTAAACGAAAATGGCGTGAGATGGAGTGAAAGTGGAATGGACTTGTGAAATGAAATGAAAATGGCGTGAGATGGAGTGAAAGTGGAGTGAGATGGAATGAAATGAATTTTGAAATTTCTCTCAAATGGTACATCAGAATTCCCTGAAATTTTCTGAGGTTGTTACCAATATTATTATGCATCTTCCGATGAAAAATCTCTGCCATTGGTTACACGGATCTCCCGGAAAATGAGAAATGGCTGTAGGTGAAAGTGGCCAATTTCTTGAAGAATACATACTGAAATTTTCTGAAATTTTCTGTGTTTATTCACCCTACCTCAATGCATTTACCATTAAAATTTCAGGACCAACGGATGCACGGTTTGAAAGTTATGATAAAATCAATTTCTGTCTTGTTTCACCCTTCATTCTGCCCAATGTTGCAACAAAAAAGTACGCCACAGACTCATTTTAAGGCCAAATTGAGTGATTCCAAAGGGAAACTATGTATTTTTACCTTTTCTACTGCCACATGCCTTCAGAATTTGATTTTGATGAAGAAAAGGTGCTGCTGTGCAAAAATACTCAAATCTGTCCTATTCTGTCCATAATGCTGAAAATTGAAAATCTGCCTGGAAAACCCTTCTGAAATGCCCTTAAAAATTGCTTTTTTTCCAAATTCTGCCTGCGCCTTACTCAATTTATCATATTCTGAGAAAACCCAGAAGCTTAGAATTTTTTATTTCTGCTCCAATCTCTTGCAACAATTGCGCCAAAACTGCCTTCTGGAAAAAGTTGCAAAAAGACGAAAACAGGCTGCTATAACAATGGCTGCAGAAACTGCCACTTTCCGCAGCTGTTATTGAATTGACAAAAATATGAACATGCTGCTACAAGAAACTAATAAAATTCACTGCTGCAAGTTGTTGTTGATTCCATAAAACCATTAGTCTTCATCAAAGCCAACATTCATGGTACAATTATTACCATGCGAATAAATGTGTCGAAGTCGAGCATGGGAAGAAATCATTGGATTACTGATCAATAATGAAAATCGTTAACCAATGCGAGACAACTCACCGATAATGTAAATGAGTGTCAAGGTACCTCAGTGCATCTTGACAGGGACGAATGAATGTGTCGAAGTCGAGTCGCCCGCAAGATTTGACAATCAAGAGACATTGTTGTATTCCCATTGTTATCAACGAGGAGGCTTGCCATTGATGAATGCAAGCTCCAAGGCACTTCAAATAATATCTAATCTTGATCCCAGATAAAGTGTTGAGGTCGATGGGACAAGATCTGTTGGAAGGTGGACCTTAAGGAATTCCACATCATCCAACTCGAGCATAGAACCGAGAATGATTTGAAGAACCATGAAAGATTGAAACCATCATGAAATTGCAGAACTTATTGTGAACTTTGCCCGCCAGTTGCCTGGTTTTCAAACAAAGCTCATGTCCAATTGCGCCAGCAAGCTAGTTTTCACAATAGGACTTATTTTTCTCTTTACTCTTTTTTTTCTTTTTTTCTTTTTTTTTTCTTTTTTTTTTTTCTCTTTTTTTTTTTTTAATGTCCTACTCTACTTGAAAAAAGAAAATCTTGTTCAAGTATATGAGTACTTCCAATGGAACCATGTCTGTAACAAGATGATAGATAAACTCATATGCAGGTTTGAAAGACACTCTTTGATATGTACCAGTATATGAGATGCCAACTGTCTTGATTTAGATGATGTCAGAAGATATTGAATAATTGAGCATTGGAATCCGATGACTGAATGGAACCAAGATTCAATGTAATCTTGTCTTTCTTGTCTTTCCTCTATAGAGATATGATCTTCATTCATAGAATCTGGTGATAGGCATGCATGAGACTTTTCAATCTCTGGTTCCAATATCTTCTCTTTATCAATAGACATCCATGATTCTTGGACCTCATCTGAGTCTTCTTCTTCTTCTGGTTGTTGTTCTTTAATGACAGCTGGTGAATCATTTTGCAATACCTCAAAATTGTAAGTTGATTGAGGTGTTTTATTGTTGGGGATATGAAATGGTTGTGGAGGTAGTGGAGTGGGGAATCTTTGGGGTGTTTGTGTGGATGGTAATGGGAAAGGTTGAATTGAGGTAAAATGAGGGTGATATTGATGTTGTAGTGGAGGTAAATGGTATGGATAACATTGATCATGGTATTGAGGATAGAGAGGGAAAGATTGAGGATATGGTGGATTTCCTTTGTATGGCCTTTGCCAACTTTGTTGTCAAGATTGGTTTTGAGGTTGGAATTGAGATGGCCAAGGTTTCCAAAGTTGGTTTTGAGGTTGGGATTGAGATGGCAAAGGTTTCCAAGGTTGGTTTTGAGGTTGGGATTGAGATGGCCAAGGTTGCCAAGGCAAGGGTGTTCTCCAATTACCTTGAGGTTGTTGTGCATAACCTTGAAATTGTGCATAAGGATATTGCATCATATTGGGTTGATGAGGCTGCCATAGCCCTCTTGGAGCTACATAAAAAAGTTGCTCTTGTGCTTGATTTGCTCCATTATCCTTCTGGTAAATTGCCTTCAACCCTGGTAATGATGGGCAATCTTCAGTAGTATGTGATCCTGCACAAATTTTACACATTTTAATGTTATCACATGGACATTCATGCAAAGCATGTTTCTTTCTACATTTAGGGCAAAATATAAATGAAGCAAATTTTTGATTGTTTTGCATTCTTAGCATGTCAATTTGTTCATTTAAATTACCAAGAATGTTTATCAAATTGTTAGGTTCAGTTTGACTTACCAATCTTGATGCTGACTTACTTACTTTTGCCACAAATGGATGTTGAGGGGACCTTACACACTTTGCTTTTCCTCTTGATATGTTCTTGCATAGTTCACAAATTTCTTGAAATGACAATCGATAAACATCTCCTTTTCCCACAACATTAAGAAGATCAATCCATTCATCCTTTATAGCATTTAGTAGGAGAGTTTTTAATGCATCTGATCCTAAATTATGCAATTTAGATCTTTTGATATTATAAGTAAATCTCTCTACTAAATCTTCTAGGCTTTCATCCTCTTTTTGGTTCATGTTAAAGACTTCATTTTTAAGGTCATGGTGCATGCAATAACCTTTATATTTTTCCAAAAATACTCTTTTCATATCATCCCATGTCCTTATAGAATTTGTTCCTAAAGTCATGAACCATCTAAGAGCTCTATCCTTTAATGTTGCCGGAAACAAATTCAATTTTTGCATGTGCAATGAATAGCCATAAGATCTACAAATTATTTCAAATTCAAAAAGAAAGGTTTCCGGGTCTTCTGATCTCATACCTTTGAAGTTAGGAAGTACAGATGGATGGATGTTCTTCATTTGAATATTGATATCAGTTTCTTGAATGGGAAATCCAAAATGATCTTCCTCATTGTCATCATCTCCATCCATTTCTTCAACCTGCTTTGTCACCTCTTCTTCTACCTGCAAAAATATGAATTCATGATGTGGATGTGTGGCTCTTACTGCACCACATGATATAGTGGGTGTGGTAGGTGATTGAAGTTTTTGTTTTTTTTGTTTTGTTTTTGTTTTTGTTCTTTTGTTTTTTTGTTTTTTATTTTTGAATGTAAGAAATAAGGTTACCTAGTTACACTTCCCCGGCAACGGCGCCAAAATGTTTGTGCTCAATCTAGTCTCCTAAATTGAGCTCATTTAATTGTCAACCAGGGTCAGTAAACTGCTGAAGTGTGGTGCACTATATGTGCCTAAGTAACCTCTTCCTACTTCGTTGTGTTTAGTGTTTTCTGATGTTTTTGGTTTTATGGTTTTATGTTTAAAAAAGGAAAAGAACTAAGTGCTAAATGAAGGGAAACTATTGGTCAAAACAGAGTGAAGCCTAAACTATGATGGTAAACAAATGCAAATGCAATACTGAAACAGAATCAAATCTAAACTATGTCTAAGCAGAAACAAAGCTTGATAATGACTTTTAAACAAATGATTCAAAACATAAACTCAACTTGTCAAATGCTTTCATCAAAGGTGTTTTGAGAGAGAGCTTGAGACATGGTCAATTAAGTATGCAAATCCTATCTAAACAGTTAAACAACTAACTTATAATGATGCAACATTTCATCCTTGATTAGAGAATTGTTGAAGCAAATTTGGAATAAAACATTTATACCATCATAAGATCTTGTATTCTAGGACTAGTTCCTAACTCTATTCTGCAATTTAATTGAATGTCACAAAACCTTACTCAAGAGTTATTGGTTTTGATTTCTTTTCAAAGTAGTCTTTTGAGGGAGGGTTCTGTTTATGAAGTGATAAGGAAATTGCAGAGGTACTTGAGGCCTTAAAATGATATTGTCTTCTGTTCATGTAGTTATGAAGAAATTATAGATTTTAGAACAAGAAGAGGTTTGTGAATAATGAAGGCTGTTTTGTTAAGTTTAACAACTGAAGTAATCTAATATGCAGTGAATGACAACTGAATATGGAGTGCAAATGCAATGAGTTGAACTACAACTGAACCTAAAATGTCACTAGCATAAAACAATGTTGAACTACAAGTCATTATCAAACTTAAATCAAAACAACTGAACATGAGTTAGGTGCAATTAAACTCCGGAGTATCCTAACTTATGCTATGCAAACAAAAAGACTGAAAGCAATTAAAAACTAAGATATCATGGCTATCTCCCACTCGTCATTATGATATTTTGGGCAAGCGTTTAAGAGCAAGGACAACTATGGTACTTAGTGCAAACACACAACTAAAATATTCAAGATCACAATCATGCTTAAGACAGTATAAAGATTTCTTGGAAGAGTTTCTTCTTGTGGAAGAGTACTTAGCATAAGTATAACTGTGATGGTGAATAAAAGAGATTACAATTAAATCCTACAATACTATAGCCATTCCCCATTCATCATTATAATCTTTTGGAAGAGCTTCTTCTTTTGGAAGAGTTTTTAGAATGAGTATAACTACAGTAGCTAATGAAAGCAACTACGAACTCAACTTCAAAAATGTAAAGGCAGCTAGAATACTTATCTAAATTACGCAAATAAATCCGTGCAAGAGGCAGGGGCCCTCTACCACCTGACGGAATCTAACTCCAAATCAAATCAACGCTTTCAAAACAACACTGTCTGCTTCATTAAAAGAGAAATAACTTGAACAGAGCAATCTGCGTTTTCAGAAATGTAGCACAGAAACTCAGCAAAATCTAGAACAAAAATCTCTAGCCTAGCTCTCGGTTTCCCAAGTGTTTATATAACAAATGTTCATAACAGAACTTGCAAAAATTCAAGGATTATTGTCTTTCCTTATCGAAATCATACTAGGACTCTTAAAGTGGCTGCGTGAAAAGGAAATGGACATCTGGACTGAGACAATCCTACTAGAAGTCTACTTTCTTAAATATGTTCCCACGTATCAAAACCATACACAGAATTCGTTTCTTCCTTCATGGTGAGCAACGAACCATGTAGACATGACGTGGAATATGCCCATATGCGGTTTTTCTTGAGACGACACCTGTAACCCACTCAAACTGTAAAACAGCTGCAGAATTCAGGATCAGCTACGGAATGCGCGGTCAGCTACGGAATGCCTGTATTCTGTAGCTATTTTGCAGAAAATTGTTAAAATAGCAAAAATCATGAAAATACAATATGTTAATCAATTTCATGTAACCTTTAAGCAATCCTAATCATTCTTCATTTATTTTAGGCTTATGAAGTGATAAAATAATGATGAAATGAAGTGAAGGTTTGTAAAAGAGAAGGCAATTCTAAGGCTCAACACCTAATATGAGAAAACATGGGAAGGGAGAAAAGGGATAGAATGAGTAGAGAAGGGAAGGGATATGAGAGTGGAAAAATATAAGGAGATGTGAAGGGATTTTAGGGAGGTATAGGAAGTGAAATTGAGTGAAATGAGTGGGGGAAATGAGCTATGAAATTTTTACACAGTCCTAGCTAGGAAAAATGCCCAAAATTGCAGATTTAGGCTAGGGTTTAGGGTTTGGGACTTAGGAATTGGGAATGAGGGGGTTTGAATCTATGGGAGATGATTTTGGGTGTGAGGGAGGGTGAAAAGTGTATGGGAGAGTGTGATTTTCTTGAAAAACTTGAAAAATAGGGCTAGCCACTAAAATGAAGCATAGAGGTCAATGGAGGGTTTTCACACTAAAAAATGAAAGTGAGTTGCAAGGAGGGGTTGAATTAGGTATAGCTTACTTGTTATATGATGCTAGACACTGTGATATCCTTCAGAAGCCTCCAGAACTTGGTTTGATGCCTCCAGGAGAGAAAACACAACATTGGGAAGAAAGCGTAGCGTGGAGGTCAGAAAGCACATCGTGGCTGATTTGACACTAAATCTTGGAGTGTATTTGAATTGAATTTGCTGAATTTTTACTTGGTGAGGGATGAGAGCTCTTATTCAATGAATTTAATGAGAAATTGAGCTTTAATTGGTCTTTTATAGGTTGTGGAGGTCACCTTTCTTCTTTATAGTGGGATGGCCCACTACATGTCCCTTTCACTTTGCTATCGAAAATTTGTAGATTTGATAGTTTCTTTGCAGCGTTAGAAAAATGATGAAATTATTACATTTGTGAAATGTGAATTAAGTTTGAAACCAAACTTTATTGAACAAATTTACCTATTACCACTCCTCCATTGCCAGATTTTATGCATGGAATGACAAATTTTGTGACTGAAACCCTAATGACCTAATGGAGACACTGAGTTGAATGAAATCATGATGGTGATGACTAAAGTGATGATGATGAACCTTTAGTGATGGTACACTCAACTGAGTGATGACAAGGACCGACATGTGAAAATTTTGAAAGGATTGGAAATAACCCTAAACATACTGTTGAGTGACCAATTTTTTACTTGAAGGCCTAATGAAATGACAAAAAATTGACTTTGGGAACCTAACAAGACATGATAAGAGCCCATGTGATAATTGGTGACAAGCTGAATAGAATAACACTAACACACCTCAATCCACTAGTATTGAAAAGTGGCACGCGCTCCAAGAAGAGTGTGACCAATATGGATCCATATCCAAACTACTTGAGCCGTCCAGTTTTGCACTTTGTGAGTTGGATTTTCATGTTAACCAACAATCCTTCACACAAATTGCACATGGTGGGAGAAACACAGTCAATGACGTACTAAAACTAAGTCTTCATTACTTCATGCAATGCTTGAGCCCTAACTACATGGGCTATAGTATGTAAAATAGTCCTCAGGGGCAGATTGGTGATAGTTTTGATGTCTACCTTTATGCTTGAGGTTTTCACAGCGCCAGGACAATATCTCTCGATGAGCATACTCATGCTATTAACCCTAGTACGATCTCTAGAGAGTTTGATTCTCTCTCCTCTCTTGGACAATCCAGTAATTAAATAGATATATTATATATCTATCTCAAGCTCTTGGTCCTTGATGATGAAAATCTGACGATCTACATCCTATAGTCCAATGAGATATTCCAATAGCTTGAGTTGGGCTCTGAGTCTAGAATTCTAAAAGAACTTAAGCAATCCAAAATATCTCAAAGCATTGATACAATGTGGATCTTGGGCTTCTTGATGATATTCTACCTGATGGCCTCTCTCTTTCCACTCAATGGCCATCTTTTTTGAAATCACTTACAAAACATCCATAAATGATATTTCAAGAGTTTTCAAAATATCAAATCTGGAAATAAACCATCAATAATGGAAATTTATTGTTTATTAATTATTCTCTATGCTTAGCACGACTGTCGGAATTAAATCCATGCTGACAACATGCTGGCCTAACAGGCTATGGGTGACTGACGCGGGTCCAATAGGCAAACCCATGCCGATCACCCATGATATAAAATTTAAAAATATTGTCTTGAACCATAAAAATTCCAAATAAAATGGCTTGAAATTGACATGAAAATGATAAGAAGAGACAAATATCTTACTTGCAACTGACGGATTGTCGATTGGTGTCATGGATTTGCAGCATCACTTGCCTCAAGATTAGAGGAAAATGGGGTAAAAATGAGTTCTCCAATTTACCCAAGGTGAAATGGTAAAAATGTTTTTTATTTTTGCATATTTATAAGTTTTAAACATATTTTTTCCAATATTTTATTTATTTTCTTGATATCAGTGATGTGTGGTTATATTTGTGCAGTAACATGATCTTTTTTTATGGTGACAATGATCTTTTTTGTCTGATGCAACGAGTTTTTTTTTATCTCTTTTTCAGAATCATTCAAAATAAATGAAAAAGGAACCCCCCTAGAGCCATATTTAAACTATTTTACGACCCTTGAAAAATGAAAATATCACCGAGTACTTGTCATTTCAAACTTGTTAAATTAAATGAATTGATGTTGTCTCGGTATACGTTTACCCCTTTTGTAGGCTAAGATTGACTATTTACGAAAAATGAATACCTTTATCAAACATGGTCAAGAGGTTCTCTTAGATATTGTTTCCTACCTTTTCAGATTTGTTGGATGATTTATGAAAAGGGACCTGATGGAGTTTTATTTTCTATCTCTTTTTCAAACTCCCTAAACATGAAAAAGACACCGAGTTACTCTTCCATTGGACTCGTAAAACTTAAACAACAAAATATATGTCACCATGAAAAGCCAGAGTTACTCCTTCTTAGGGATCATTAAAATTACTAGGATGGATTCATTCAAAGAATGAACTTATATGCTAAGCATATTCTATCCTCTTCATTCTTGCTATAAAAAATAAAGAGGTACTTGTTAGCAATAACATGGGAAAATTTAATGTGAAACTTCCTATGTGTTTTGAGGTAGCATGTTGCTTTTGAACATGACACTCGTCTGCATTTCGTGTCGGGTTGGGGATATCCTTCATTCATCACTTGCCTTCTTGGGTTTGGGAAATCCATTTGCCTCTCATTTGATCGTTATCTGCCATCACCATGACCTTTGATCCCATTTTTTAAGTCAAATGCTGCAACACTCCAGAGTCATGTCACTGATAGGTTCAAGAGACGTCCTTGTTGTAAAAGTCAAACATCCTATGCTTATTTGACCCTCTCTCCAACAATCTTGAATCACTCCTATCATCTTGATAAATCCTTTTTTTTTGTGTCTATGATGCGGGAATTATTATGGCCCTACTTCGACAAATCACTTCCTATCGACTTCAACTCATTATATAGGAAGATGATTTAGAAACTCCTTTTCAGTACCTTGGAGCTTGCATGCTTCAATGGAAATTTCTTCATGTTCGAAGACATGTTCACATCATTGGCCTTCGATCAAATGATTCTGCAGGTGTTCGAATTCAAATTATTGATTCACACTTGTATATTGTGTTGTCATACCTTGAAGGCCATCACCATCATTGGTGGTTTCTCTCGTTCCTGTGAATGGTTTACATTATTGATCGATAATCAGGTGGTTTCTACCATATTCCACATCAGTACAGCTATTCACATGGTTAGATTCTTACAATAGGTAGATCGAGATGGATACAAAGACATCTATTATTATCCAGGTTGTGTGGGATTATTAAGTATTAATGATTGTACACATGATCCTTTCTATATAGATGGATGTGACCATACAATGGATCCATTTCCATGATCTCTTTCAGACGGATGGTTGTGACCATGTCATGGGTTCATGTGTTATTTAATTCCTATTTAGAGATATGTTATTAGGCATGTTTATATCATAGATTTCACATATTGTATTGTGTTTGATTTGGAATGTCTCCTAGCGGTATTACGAGTCCTTGCCTTGGTTTGTAAAGCATTTCACCCATCACTCCCTATTCTACCTTCATGCTTTAGGGGGCATATGTTACACAATAATTTGTCACCCTATTCACTTCCTGTCCCTGATCCTGAAGAGCCTTGAGATGACCATTGTGTAGTATATCCACCATGGAAAATACATCAATATATCCCTTTAAGATCAATACAAAGATGCCTTGGATATTTTCTGAAGGACCTCAACTTAAAACCTAAATTTACGGGTCAGTACTATTTGCCACTTTCCTACCCATGCTAATGGCATGTTGCAACACTTTTACCTAGCACTGTTAGTGCACTTTTGATAGGAAAAACCATGTTGAACCTCTTTTGGCAGTGTTTACTCAAATGGAGAAGAAGCTTAGTGCACTAGAAGCTTCCATAATGACGAGTTGGATATGGTTCGATGCGGATATGCTCGATTTCTCTCATTTGGAGCTCTTGATATTATCATTTAGTAATTTTATTTTGAGAAGTGGGCCTTCCTCCTTCTTTTATGGATCCCTAAATCCCTCTCCATACCTATAAATTGAATCCCATCCTTCCAATACTGGGTGGTGTTGCATGATCATTAATCCTTTGCATCCCTATACAGTGATTATGTCTAAGTTTCCATTTGGTTGAAGGTTTTCTTGAAGACCCTCAGTTTGGACTTTGAAATCACCAAAGGGAGGTCTCCAACATCAAGATCACAATTGTGTGCTTCCTCTTTTTAGAATTATTAATACATCTGATGTTTCACTTTCCATATTTGTATAGATATCTATGCAAGTAGCCTAATGATCATTGATATGTTAGGTAGTGCTATTTGATGTATGAAATATATCTTTTCATGTTTTTTATTGTTGTATCTTTATGTATTATAGGTATTTTAACACCACAAGAAATGAGAAGAGAGCCTGAAATATTGTAGAATCAAGGTCTTCACCAAAGGAATGGATGATAACATCAGGTAGAGGTAAGTTCTTCTTATTCTCCTTCCGCTTTGAAAACAAAATAGGAAAGGGTTCATTAGTTAGTATCATGCATTTCTAGACCCAATCTAGGGCTAGAGATATCGCCTTTTTCTACAAAGGGGATTGTCTTCACAACAAACATGTAACTAGTGATATGGTTTATTGACATAACATCCGGGATGTAGTTGAGCAATTGTGGTGAATGAGGTGTTGTCCCTCATGGAGACCATAACTATGGAATCCTAAATTTTTTTTTAAAGGTGGATTTTGGGTTTTTTCAAATATCTAGAGGTGAAAGGAAGATGACATGGAGTTGATGATGAGGTGACATCGTGAGGATGATGTGGAGTTTAGGATATGGAAATCTAGTTTTTTATGAAATAGGGACTTTTGTGGATGACATGGAGACCATAACTCTAGAATCCAAAAGTTTATTTAAAGGTGGATTTTCGGATTTTTCAAAGATATAGAGGTGAAAGGAAGATGAAATGGAGTTTATGAGGAGGTGACATCGTGAGGATGACGCGGAGTTTAGGATATGGAAATCTAGTTTTTTATGAAATAGGGACTTTTGTGGATTCCCAGATCAATATGTTGACCATTAACTCAAAAAGGGCTAGGATATAGATGTATTTGTGATCTGGACTGGATCATTATATTTTTTTTCATCCATATTTATGCTTTTAGAGTGGAAAAAGTGGGAGAATAAACTTGTCGGACCATTTTTACTGGTGGGACACAATTTAGAAAATTAGGCTCTAAAACCTTATGGGAGAATTTTGATGCATAAAACACCATTTTCTTGGGATAAAACTTCTCCACTTTAGTATCACATCTTTCCTTCCTATTCTACACATAGATACCTTTCCAACAATGCAATAATCACCTCAATCAGAGTCCATATGTGAAAGTTATTCCACTCAGAAGTTGACCATCATGTTTCGACCACCATAATTCGAGAGGATGCCATGTTAGCTCTTATTATTCCTCGAAAAGGGAATAATTGATGGGCCTATAAATTAGACATAAATTTAGGCCCATCTAACCTTTATTAGGCCCATCTACCTTCCTTATGCACATGAAAAGATATATTAAATCTATCCTTCTGCACTTAATAATGTTTTCTTATGCTTTAATATGTTCTTAGGAAGGATTTGTTGGAAATATTTTCATTGGTGGAAAAGGAGCACAAAGGATCAACACCAGAACTATCATTAAGGCAAAGGAGGAGAGAAGAAACAACAATAAGGAAAAGGAGCAAATCAGGTAATGATGCAATAAGAAAGAATAAAAGAGAGGCAGAGGAGAAATAAAGATGTAAGGAGAAACATTAGACCATTAAAAAAAGGAAAATGAGCAGAGAGGAGAAAAATTAGAATCAAAGGAGCAAAGGAAGCAAAGGGTCAAGTCGTGAAAATATACGTTCAGACAAGAAACTTGATTGTAAGCCTACGGGCATACAATCAGGCCAAAGTTATATTATCGACATAAAGAAATAAAGCTGAATTCTGGATTTGGAGAAGTAATATAGAAGGGTATTCTGTATTCAGGCTTGAGGCAACGTGCTAAAGTGTGCATCAGCGTGATCATCAAATATCTGAGTGAATTAATAGGAGAAAGCTTAGGAGGAGTTGCGAGTAGAAAAGACGAAGTCACAAGTGGCGATAGTAAAAAGCAGAGAAAAGATTAAGGTAGAAAATAGTTAGAATATTTCCAAAGGAAGAGAAGGGCTGACGAGGATTAAATCACAAAGATTGGTTGAAGATTAAATGTCACTGATCACAGCTCAAGATTAATTGGGAATGTGCGATCACAAAGAAAATGAATTAAGTTGTGATGCGAAGTGGATCAACTAAGGAGCCGTGAGGACCATTAGGTCTGGACTTTGATCAATGATGGAGATTATGTCGTAATCCCACTGTATTTGCGAAGTGGAAAGTTCATAAAGTTGCGAAATTGCATTTGGCTGTGGTTGGTCACTGTGTTGTGGGACCATAAAACCACAATTCCGCGCGTATATTCTAAAATTTTCACATTTTGCATCGACATCATTATTTTTTGTTGTTAAAAGTTATTTGTTCTTGTATGTGAAATGTTATATTCTCCGAGGTGTGAAGTGATATCTGTTGTGATTTGGAACTGGTGTATATTTCTTGGGAGTTGATTTACGATATGTTAAATTTTTAAAGCTCCGATAAAGAAAACCGTTGCGACCTTAAGGAAAATGTTGTGTGCTTCCGAGGCTGTGTGGGCCATAACCCACAGGTCCGCATGTAGTTTGTAAACATGCAATTTTGTTAAGCTTCCACATGCATATATGAACATAAGGTTAATGTTTAATATATATAAAGTGGGTTCTATTGGGTCAACTATATATATATATATATATATATATATATATATATATATGAGGTTAAAATTCCCCTTAAGGAAAAGACTCCTAATGCTCAGTGTAGAATATAAGTATGGGTTGTTTGATATGAGTTGAAATAGAAAGGCTGAACACAAGAGAAAGTGACTCGGGCAAGTGACCTGACTATAGTGAAAATGGTAGTGTGCCTATTAAAACAAAAGTCTCAACACGAAGGAAGTACTCAGGTGTATAAGTGATCGAACACAGAGAGAAGAGCATAGAACACTGCGAGTACGATATGCAATAGGCAGATGTTGTGTAAAACATAAAGGCATGGGTTAAGTCAGGCAAATACGGTTGTACAGAACAATTAGAAATATAACAGCAGGCAGAGAAGACAAAGGGACAACATGCAAAGAAGAAATAATTAATAGAGAAGAAATAAACTGAAAGGGTTGAATTGAAATATTGTTGTAACCGTAAATGTAAATTCATTGATTATTTTATATTGCTTTTGATGCAATGTCAAGTCTTCGTAGACATAGGAAAAAATACATGAGTGTTGTAATGATTATTTCTGATTTAATAACCTGAATTGAAGAATGAGGAATCGAATGGGTGGAAGGCAGAAAGACAGGCCTGTTCACTTCATATTCCCCATAAAATGAAAACATTCATGTATTTATCTGGATAAAACATGTAATATCCGTGTTCATAACAACATAAGAGAGGGAGAAACAGAATTGAAGAGAGCTAAAGAGGTTAAAAATATGCATGATGGAAAAGAGCAGAAGAAGGTAAGAGAGCTGTCGAAGGTTGGAGAGTGGAAGAATAAGAGAGAGATGATATGAAGTAGATATGAAGACTGAAGAGGATATAGTGGAGAAGGAGTATAAAAGAGATGATATCCAGGTAAATCAAAATTTTAGTTTCATGTTGAGTGAGGGGATTTTAGTCTACTTTCAAGTTGTATCTTGATAGATGTCCAGGTGCTGGTTGAGGTAGGAGCCTCCTGTGGGTTGTAGCCTGTAGAAAATACATGGGAGTTGGTGCTTCTCTTTCAAGTATTAGCTTGATAGATGTCCAGTTGGATTTGGTTGAGGTAGAAGCCTCCTGTGGGTTGTAGCATGCAGAAAATAGATGGGAGTTGGAGCTTCCTTGCAAGTTGTAGCTTGTAGAATTTGAGGTAGTAGCCTCCTCTAGGTTGGAGCCTACAGAAAACCGATTGGTGAGAGGGATTTGGAGCTTGCCTTTGCATCAAAACAATAATAATATGTGGTTTTCTCCCTTATGGGTTTCCACTTATATCTACTGTCTATGTGCTTGATGATTATGTGTTGATGTGATGTTTTAATCTACTTAATTACTTGTTGTCCACACATTAAGTTTGTTGATTAATTATGTATTAAGCTACTTATGAAATGAATGTGTAAATAAGTTGAATGAAAAGAGTTTTAAATGTCCATGAATGTACTAAACTGGTTCACCCCCCCTCTCAGTTTAGCTAAGGGTTCATCAATGTTTATCAAAGTAGGTTCCTTTAGTAACAATTTAACAAATGGAAGGAGGTCCCAGGGCCCCAAAATGGCTAGCCTAGAAGGATGCTCAACAAATAAAGCCCCATTGTTTACTGGCATGAACTATGCTTTCTGGAAAATAAGAATGAGGACATACTTAATATCTCTAGGAATAGAAGTTTGGGCTGATGTAGAAGTAAAATATGCACCAAAGGATACGGACACTAAGGAAGAATCCAAACAAAATTTTAGATCTAATGCATGTAGAAATTCCCTTGAATAAATCACTTATTCAACCGAAATTATCCTGGTCACATACTATTTGAGCTTCATACATAACACATAATCTCTTCTACGCATTAATCATCACATGCGGAAATAAAAACAACAAGCGATATTGAAAACATTCACATGCGCACATAGAAATTCAACACATATAACACAATATGTATACCGGGGAAAGCTTACAGCTAAAAACCCCCTACTATATGTATATTATAATGAAGAAGAATCATGTAACAATCTTAGTACAATACTCCTCACAAGTACTCAATACTGTCTCCAAGAGCTACACACAAACTAGCTCAGTTTTGAACAAGTCACGGGTTCAAAACTCCTCCACTGTTTGCCTGCCTCTACTGCGCAATCCAAGATGAGAGAATGGATGGAATGAATTTGAATTCCCTTGGATTTAACTACGCAATCCTCATTGGCAATATCCTCCAATGATTGTGCAAATCTCATGCACACTATAGTCACAACTGATAGTAGACTCCACCCTTTCACCCACCTCTAACACTGGTCTCCACTGAACTGTCCATGCACTGCTGTTAACTGATGTGTTCTTTAGTTGATTTATGAGTTAATAATTAGTGAATTAAATAATATTTAATTCACACCACTCATCTCTAGTGTATTAGTCAGTTTAACTAAATACAACTAGTTCAAATAAGTTAAACCAAACACAACTCCATCAACTGTCTCATCAACTCCACCAAACTCTGCCACATGAGTTCTAACTGAAGTCAAACATGCAATAGCTCAACTAACCCTTAGGAAATTCGAATTTCCTTCTGCCAGCTGCATGTGCCACATCTGTAGCTCGAACTGAAGTGCTCCAAGAGGATAAGATAAAGTTTATAGTCCAAATATTATTAAGGGCTAATAATATTTGACTGTTCTATTTTTAGACAGGCAGTCTAAAAATAGACTTTGACCTGTATGTCTAAAAATAGATGTCCATATATTTTTACCAACTTGATCAATCATCCAATAATATCATCTCGCAACTCCTAGACCATGCTCCATATGTCTAAAAATAGACATAGTCTAAAAATAGAGTTTTCGACAAAAAATCACATGTGTGGTCCCCACCTAGTTTAGGTGATCAATCTCCAACTAGGATCAGGAAAGATGTTTCAGGAGGCCTCCTTCACTGTTTCTTGTTGCCATTTTCAACACTCCCTCTCAACAAGAAAGGACTGTCTTTGCATGCGACATGAAACTCCATGCATTGGCCCTGTAACCTTCACAAGCGCCGTGCAACTCCATGCATTCGCCATGCACCCTTTGCATGCGCCATGCAAACTCATGCATGCACCATGCAACTCCATGCATGCACCATGCACCCTTTGCATGCAATATCTCCAAAACAGAAAGGCCTCCAAACAACTCAATCAGTCTGATGCGCCATGCAACTCCATGCATCTATCATCAAAGTCTTCGACTTCTGCTGGTACCAACTTCACATGTCATCAGGAACCACTGCGCTGTTGAAATCTTGCACCCATGCACTCTTGCACTTGCTGTCAACTCTGATCCGCGCTCCAGTATCCGAAACTGTCACTTTGATCTGCCTGCATCAATTCAACTGATCATGCTACTGCTGCGCTGTGGGCACCTCGTAGCCAGGTTCAATTCATGAGATCCACACCATCTCAATGAATCCTGCCTAGAAATATCCTCTTGGGATTAATCATGCATGTCGCCCCATCTCTCACCTGGTGGTATAGCTTCATGCACTCCCTCTGCCCATCTGACACGAAATTTCTCTGCATGAGTGGTTTCTTCCACTCCTTGATCCTCTCGTGGCTGCTCCACATCCTGAGGTTCACTATCACCTGCATGCAAAAATTGCTCCATCTTAAGCATCAGTTGCATGTCTTTCTCCTGCTTCCCAACAGTAGGAAGCTCCGTAGACATCCCATCTACTTCAAGTTTGTAGAGATTCTTTGCCTGAATCCCAACCTTCTTGACTTGTCCCGTTGCCTTGTGCCGAAGGAAAACTTTTCCTTCTCTGAAGACAACTTCATACCCTTTATCCTCTAACATTGTGACTGAGATTAAATTATTTGTTAGACCTGGTACATGCAATACATCTTGTAAAAGAATGAGTTTACCTGACTCCCTCTGAAAGGTTATGGTACCAATGCTGGTCACATTGTATCGTCCACCGTCGCCCAACTCAACATGCATCTGGAGACCTTTCTCCACCAAGTCACTGAACAGATTTGCATCTCCTGTCATGTGAAAGGAAGCGCCACTATCAAAATACCACCGTGATCCCAATGCACTAGACACCATGCATGTGATCAATGAGAAGTCCAACTAAAATTTCGAGGCAAGATCCTCACCAGCTGCAGCTCCAACAACCTGCTTGTTCTTCTTCTTCTATGGACAATTTGTGGCGTAATGTCCATGATCGTGACAGTGAAAACACTTCACTTTGGACATGTCACGCTCTTTACCATCTGCACCGGATTGAGAAGCCTTCTCCTTTCCCTTCCCTTTCCTTGCTTTGGCAGCCAAAGTGCAGTCTTCTTCATCAAATGACTTTGATGAAGATCTGTCCCTGGTACTCCGCCTTATCTCCTCTTGCACAAGATCAGACCACAGTCTTTCCCATCCTGGAAATTTCTCCCGACCATTGACACTGTCCTGATATGCATGCCAAATTTTCGGAAGCCCGAGGAGAGCCAAGCTCACCAGTTCCTCATCCTCCACACTAACTCCTACACTCCCAAGTTCATCCATGCAGTGGACAAACTTTGTCAAGTATACTAGAATAGTGTCATTCTTCTCCATCTTTATTTTCCTGAGTTTATCCTTGAGCGCCAACTTCCTTTGGTCACTCTTGCTCTGGAAAAATTTGTCAAATATTTCCACATCAATAATGGAGAAGATTTACCATGCAGGCTGGATACTATGTGATCCTTCACGCCCTCCAACAGAATCCTTCGACACTTTGCTGTCTTCTTTTGCCAAGCTTCAATCACAGCAGCATCCGTAGAAGTAGGCTTTGGAATTTCTTTCTCTATGAATTCCAATAGCCCATTGTCATCTAACACTGCCTCCATCCTGTCTTTCCATGCAATATAATTCGAGCTGCCTTCCAAGGCATACTCCAATCGCAATCCGACGAAAGACATCTTTGCTTTTGACACCAAGAAAAACAATTCTGCAATTCGAATTCCAACAGCTCCAAATTCCACCGCTTTCGATCTAAAATTCGTGAGAAAAAATTATTTCCAAATTAGAGATCGACTGTATGGGCATTTACCAGGCCTTTCACATTCAAAGAAGGATGAATCCGGAGGCTACCTGGCCTGATTGCAGACTCTTCCTGAAGAAATAAAATGCAATCACTTTCTGAATAATAGATCTGATGATCAATATCGCTCTGATACCATGTAGAAATTCCCTTGAATAAATCACTTATTCAACCGAGATTATCCTGGTCACATACTATTTGAGCTTCATACATAACACATAATCTCTTCTATGCATTAATCATCACATGCGGAAATAAAAACAACAAGCGGTATTGAAAACATTCACATGCGCACATAGAAATTCAACACATATAACACAGTATGTATACCGGGGAAAGCTTACAGCTGAAAACCCCCTACTATCTGTATATTATAATGAAGAAGAATCATGTAAAAATCTCAGTACAATACTTCTCACAATTACTCAGTACTGTCTCCAAAAGTTACACACAAACTAGCTCAGTTTTGAACAAGTCACGGGTTCAAAACTCCTCCACTGTTTACCTGCCTCTACTGCGCAATCCAAGATGAGAGAATGGATTGAATGAATTCGAATTCCCTTGGATTTAACTACGCAATCCTCATTGGCAATCTCCTCCAATGATTGTGCAAATCTCATGCACACTATAGTCACAATTGATAGTAGACTCCACCCTTTCTCCTACCTCTTCCACTGGTCTTCACTGAACTGTACATGCACTGAGTTAACTGATGTGTTCTTTAGTTGATTTATGAGTTAATAATTAGTGAATTAAATAATATTTAATTCACACCACTCATCTCTAGTGTATTAGTTAGTTTAACTAAATACAACTAGTTCAACTAAGTTAAATCGAGCACAACTCCATCAACTGTCTCATCAACTCCACCAAACTCTGCCACATGAGTTCTAACTGAAGTCAACCATGCAATAGCTCAACTAACCCTTAGGAAATTCGAATTTCCTTCTGCCAGCTACATGTGCCACATCTGTAGCTCAAACTGAAGTGCTCCAAGAGGATAAGATGATGTTTATAGTCCAAATATTATTAAGGGCTAATACTATTTGACTGTTCTATTTTTAGACAGGCAGTCTAAAAATAGACTTCGACCTGTATGTCTAAAAATAGATGTCCATCTATTTTTATCAACTTGACCAATCATCCAAGAATAGCATCCCGCAACTCCTAGACCATGCTCCATATGTCTAAAAATAGACATAGTCTAAAAATAGAGTTTTCGACAAAAAATCACATGTGTGGTCCCCACCTAGTTTAGGTGATCAATATCCAACTAGGATCAGGAAAGATGTTTCAGGAGGCCTCCTTCACTGTTTCTTGTTGCCATTTTCAACAATGCAAAAATCAAAGAATGCACTCTTGAGCGATCTAAGTGAGTCATAATTTATCAAAGTAATGCACAGTAAGACTACAAAATATATTTGGGATACTTTAGGAAACATTCATGAGGGTGATACAATGGTGAAGATGGCCAAACTGCAAGCACATAGGACTCAGTTTGAAAACTTAAAAATTAATGAAGATGAATATATAACTACATTATTCTTAAGAGTTGCAGAAGTTGTGAATATCATGATAGGCCTAGGAGAAGAAATTAAATAAAGTGTTGTAGTCCATAAAATATTGAGATATCTACCATCCAGGTTTAATCCTAAGTTTTCTGCGATAGAAGAAACAACAAATTGGGAAACCTTAACCAGAAACCAATTACTTGGGAACCTAGCTGCATATGAGATGAGACTTCGTAAAGGAAGTCAAACATGAGTGAGGATGCCTTTAAGTCAGGCAAATGCATAAAAGAGAAGGAAGATCCATGCTAATGCTCTGATGAAGAAGAAGCCAATTTTTCCAGAATATTGGATAAATGCATAGGCAAGTACATAGGTAAACTTCCATTCAAGTGCTTTAATTGTGGAAGAGTGGGGAACTTTGCATTAAAATTTCCCAATAATATAACAGAGAATCAGTCTGAAGGGAAAGAGAAAAGAAGCTCCTATAATATGTAGAAAGGGAAGAAATTTAATAGAAAATCATTTTATGCTCAGTAAGATAGCAGTGCATCTGAAATCTCAGATGAATCCTCCAATGAAGAAGGAACCTCTGAATTCATCTTGATGGCCAAGGAAGAGCTTGAAGATGATCTCCTGGAATCTGATGAAGAAGGTGAGGTGGACCTTGAGGGGGAGTTGATAAGTTCCCTAAAGGAAATTGAAAGGCTTAAACTTAAGAGTAAGAAACATAAAGGGTTTCTTCTAAAATATGAAAAGACAGAACCGGATTCATAAGACCTTATTAAATTGAAAGTTTAATGAGAATAATCAAGGAAAATAGAGGATATTATGAAAAGGTAAATGAAGGAGAACAACAAAGAGTGTAAAAAGCTGGAAGAAGAAGTGGTAAGCCTAAGGAATAAATCAGAAAAGGCCCAAAGGGAATTAACTATGAATATTCCACAAACGAAAAGCTCTGAAAAGTTGGAAAAAATACTAAATGATCAAGTATCTCCTCTTATAAAGGTCGAGATAGGCTGTGAAGGAGAAAATAGTAAGTCCAAGGTTGAAGATAACAAGGGTATCACTTTTGTGAAAATTGTAATAAAAGAAAATGATAACTCTAAGAAATATGAGATTATTGCAGCTAGAAGACTGATATAAGAATGGAGCAGGTTGTGTAAGCATCTCAGAGAAGATATTACCTCCATGGATAACTCAGAGAAGGAAGACATTGAAAGAGATGATGAAGCAACCCAAAAGAGATCCACAGCAGCATAAGCCAACAATAACTTGATGTGTAATGAAACAAACAGAAACAAGTAGTAGCATCAAGAGACAAAGAATGAGAGGAAGAAGCAAGCAATTGCAAAACGATCAATTGTTCCTGAAGATCAATTGAACAAGTTCAAAATATCTCAAAGGAGGTTCTTTCCTCCTATCAAAAATATCACATGTTTCTCTTGTCATAAACCAGGACATATTACAACACATTGTAAGACACGACATATCAAATTTAATCAATAAAAGATGAAGCAAATAAGAAGACCCCCTCAAGAAAGAAAATAGAAAAGACATTCACCATGTACACAAATCATTTCCAAGGCTACTGTTATTCATGAAATGAATATGGACATGAAACAACTCAATGTAAGACAAAGAAAACCATGTCATCAAAGGATGCAACAAATGAAAAGACTACCTCAAGCAAGCAAATGGGGAGGAAAACCTTTCACCAGGTACACAAATCATTTCCAAGGCTAATATTATGCAAGCAATGAATTTGGACATAAACTTGTTGAATTTAAATTATATTAAAAAAGGAGCACAAAATGTTATACATCAGCTCAAACGTACCTAGGAAAAATAAGGTGTTATGTGTGCCACAAGCATCGACACAAAGAAAATGACAGTAGGCTGCCATATATAGTAAAGGACTCTAGACAAATGATGGAACCAAATCAAATCATACCAAACTGTAAATAAAAAAGAAATTCAAACATTATGAGGAACCCCAACAAAGTATGGAAGAAGAAGAAAAAGGGGGAGCCTGTTACTTTAATTAAATTTTGAATCCATCATAGTATCAGGGGAGCTGCTCCAGGAAGAAATGCAGATATCCAGTCAGTGATATACAAGAAGCAACATCCCAGGGGGAGAGAAATTCATAAAAGGTCCCCATAAGAGTTATCAAAGAAGAGATTCTTGTAATAAGAACAACTAAAAGTTTAGGAAGCGAAAGGACAATTACTCCGGCAGAGAAATATAAAGGAAGAAGGACAACTGAAGCATTCAATCCTAATTTGAGATAGCCAAAAAATTAATGGAAGAAGAGAAAGAAGAAAGTATCCATGGTGGTAAAGGGAAAATCTTTCATGAACTTGGAAGCTAAGAGGATGATTACATTGTGTGTCTCACTGCAAGTGTTGATAATGGAACAAAATTATTTTAAGAAGGATGAATAAGAAAAGTGTTATTATTGGAGCAATGGTATGATACAGGTCCTCAGGATCAAAATATCATGGTATGCATCATGGTGGTGGTATGGTAGAAATACATCAAGGAAGTAGTCCCAACATTATCATCATTATAGTATATGTGGATTAAGCTTCGGTTGCTCTGATTATTTCAAAGTATCTTCTGATTTTAAATGTTGGAGAATGTCGAGTTGCATTATTAAAGCATGGAAAGGTCATTAAAAGTGCCAAAGGATCATTATCTTTTTTGCATTTGAAGTGTTATATTGAGTGTTGAAGTAGTATCTATTCTTGGATATGATTGCATGACCTTCCTCAAGTCAGTACGAATATATCCTCAAGGCCTCTTTCTTAAAGATCATTCATAAAACTGTGTGAAGTCTGTTTACTGAGACTTCAATTAAACAAATTGAAGATGTTTTGTTGAAGATCATTATGATAGAACAATTGAAGTATTTGAAGCATGATGGGCTAGCTGTGCTAATCTTACTTTTAAGTTGAAAGAGTCTATTATTGATTCATCTGAAGCTTACTTTAGCAGAAAGGAATAAATGATATTTCACCACTGCAAAGAGTTGATAATTGAAATACATACCCCCTTGTGTCATAAATAAATGTGTATGGTTGATAATAAGATTTTCTAATTCATGGAATGTATCAAACCTCAAAAGTTTTATGTTTAAATCTGTAACTTTTTAGTATTAAAGTCATTAGGCCTTTTAGATTGAAAGATATTGTCTAATCTTACAATAAAGTGTAAGCCCTGTTTGGACACATTATTCACATCAACATCAAGGCCTTTTGAATTGGAGTGATTATATCTTCAGAAGACTGGCACATATCACCAATATCAAGTAGTAAGGGACAAAAGTACAGAACATTCTATGGTGACATGCCTTCCAGCATTCTCATGAGTATGGGATTGCATCAATTTGCAACATATGCATGCAATCTCTATGATTTTCAAAGTGTTACATCAAAAATGCTCATATATCTTATGAAGTCTTCATTGCAGTCACAACAATGGCCTACTACACTCTTGTAATGTTGAAGTGCACATAAAGCAATGCTCGTGTGTAACATAAAACAACACCCACTGTGTATGAAGAAGATCATAAAGTAGTAATACAATGATGAAGTGTGTATATTAATTTAATGACAAAAGATATATTGGCATCATCATATTTGAATAGATGTGTACTGCAGATGTGTATTGCAGAAGAAGACATATTCAATCTACAATTTTCCTCAATAGATATGTATTTCAGATGCAGATCATAATATAGACTGAAGTATATTTGGAGCAGAATTTACATATCATATGGAGCATTCTCAATATTTTAGTATTATTCCAATGGTGCATTTATGATTATACAGTCTAGTATAGTTTGTTATATGGAGTGTCGTTATCATCACTTTCAGCATTATGCAAGTGCAAGGAGTCTGTGTTGCTAGATGATATTAGTTTGTTGTGTACATAACTGAAATTTCAATGGTTTCCAAATTATTCTATTAACAAGGCATATGCAGTGGAATACAATCAATAACAAAAGGACAAAATGAAGAATGCGTATACACAAATCAGAGAGAAGTAATGAAAATATGGAAAATACATTGTAAAAATGTGTAACCCTTTGCCATTGATTTCAAAGGGGGAGGAAAAGCAAGGAAAAGAAGAAAGGCACTTCTGAAAAGAAAGCAGAGGAAGAAAGACACTTCTCAAAATGAAAGGGGGAGAAAGTCTTGGAGGAAGTGTTTCCATCAATGCCAAAGGGGGAGACTGTTGGAAATATTGTCATTGATGGCAAAGGAGCACAAAGGAGCAACACCATAACTATCATTAAGGCAAAGGAGTAGAGAAGTGGCAACAATAAGGAAAAGGAATAGGTTAGGCAATGATGCAGTAAGAAAGCATAAAATAGAGGCATAGGAGCAGCAGAGAGTCAAGGAGCAGCATTAGACCATTAGAAAAGGAAAAGGAGCAGAGAGGAGAAACAATAGAATCAAAGGAGAAAAGGTAGCAATGGATCAAGTCGTGAAAATACACATTCAGATAGGAAACTTGATTGTAAGCCTACGGGCATACAATCATGCCAAAGTTAGATTATCGATAGAAAGAAATAAAGCCGAATTCTGGATTCAGAGAAGTAATACATAAGGGTATTCTGTATTTGGGCTTGAGACAACGTGCTAAAGTGTGTGACAACGTGATCATCAAAGATCTAAGTGAATGAATAGGAGAAAGCTCAGGAGGAGTTGTGAGTAGAGAAGACGAAGTTACAAGCGGTGATATTATAAAGAAGAGAAAAGATTAAGGTAGAAAACAGTTAGAAGATTTCAAAAGGAAGAGAAGGAATGACGAGGATTAAATCACAAAGATCAGTTGAAGATTAAATGACAAAGATCACATCGCAATATTAATTGGGAATGTGTGATCGAAAAGAAAATGAATTAATTTGCAATGCAAAGTAGATCAACTAAGGAGCCGTGAGGACCGTTAGATCTGGGCTTTGATCAACAGTGGAGATTAAGTCGTAATCCAACTGTATTTCGCACATCTACAAGTTTTGATGTTATCATTAAGACTTGCATGGTAAGTAATTTGGTTTGCGATGCGATGCGAAGCTGATCAAATATCGCATAGGATAAGGGTCACGGTATTTTCTAACCTCTAAAAATTGAGACGTTCGATATGGAGTTCACTGTGAATTGCCAAATCGTAGAATCACAAGTATTTCAAAATCTTTAAATTGGTAAAGTTGCGAAGTGGAAAGTTCGTAAAGTTGCGAAATTGCATTTGGCTGTGATTTGTCACCATTTTGTGGGCCCATAAAGCCACAAGTCCACACGTATATTCTGATATTTTCACATTTCACATCAAAATTATTATTATTTTTTGTTAAAAGTTATTTGTTCTCATATGTGAAATGTTATATTCACCAAGGTGCGAAGTGATATGTGTTGTGACTTGGAACTGGTGTATATTGCCTGGGAGCCGATTTATGATATGTTAAAGTTTTAAAGCTCTGATAAAGAAAAAAATTGCGAGATTAAGAAAAATTTTGTGTGCTTTCGAGGTTGTGCGGGCCATAACCCATAGGTACGCATGTAGTTTGTAAAGATGCAGTTTTATTAAGCTTCCATGTGCATATATGAACATAAGGTTAATGTTTAATATATATAAAGTGGGTTCTGTTGGGTCAAAGATATATATATATATATATATATATATATATATATATATATATATATATATATATGAGGTTATACCTTCCTTAAGGAAAAAGGACCCGACGCTCGTGCAGAATAGTGTTATGCGGTTGCGGCTATGAGTTGAAACAAAAAGGCTGAATGCAAGAGAAAAGACTCGGGCAAGTGACTCGACTGTAGTGAAAATGGTAGTGCGCCTATTAAAACAAAAGTCTGAATGCGAAGGAAGTACTTGGGTGTATAAGTGACCCAACATAGAGAGAAGAGCATAGAACGTTGCATGTAAGACATGAAATAGTCAGAGGCTGTGTAAAACGTAAAGGCATGGGTCAAGTCAGGAAAAGACGATTGTGCATAACAGTTAGAAATATAACAACAGGCAGAGAAGACAAAGGGACAACAAGAAGAGAAGAAAAAATGAACAAAGAAGCAAGAAACTGAAAGGGTTGAATTGAAATATTGTTGTAACTGTAAATGTAAACTCATTGATTATTTTATATTGTTTGTGATGCAAGGAAAGTATCCGTAGGCATAGGAAAAACTCCATGAGTGCTGTAATGATTATTTCTGATCTAATAATGTGAACTGAAGAATGAGGAATCGAATGGGTAGAAGGAAGAAAGACATACCTGTTCAATTCGTATTCCCTATAGAATGCAAACAGTCATGTAGTTATCTATATAAAACATGTAATATCCGTGTGCATAGGAGCATAAGAGAGAGAACAGTAGAATTGAAGAGAGATTAAGAGGTTAGAAAGTTGCAGAATGGAAAAGAGCAGAAGAAGGTAAGAGAGTTGTAGAAGGTTGGAGAGTGGAAGAATAAGAGAGAGCTGATATGAAGTAGATATGAAGACTGAAGAGGCAGCAGTGGAGAAGGAGTATAACATAGTTTCTATCTAGGTAAATCAACATTTTAGTTTCATGTTGAGTGAGGGGATTGTAGTCTCCTTTAAAGTTGTAGCTTGATAGATGTCTAGTTGGAGCTGGTTGAGGTAGGAGCCTCCTGTGGGTTGTAGCCTGTAGAAAATACATGGAAGTTGGTGCTTCTGTTTCAAGTTGTAGCTTGATAGATGTCTAGTTGGAGCTGGTTGGGGTAGGAGCCTCCTGTGGGTTGTAGCCTGCAGAAAATAGATGGGAGTTGGAGCTTCCTTGCAAGTTGTAGCTTTTAGAATTTGAGGTAGTAGCCTCCTGTAGGTTGGAGCCTACAAAACATCAGTGGTGAGAGGGAGTTGGAGCTTGCCTTTGCATCACAAAAATAATAAGATGTGGTTTTCTCCCTTATGGGTTTCCACTTATATCTGCTGTCTATGTGATTTATGATCATGTGTTTATGTGATGTTTTAATCTACTTAATTACTTGCTATCCACACATTAAGTTTGTTGATTCATTATGTATTAAGCTGATTGTGAAATGAAGGTGTAAATAAATTGAATGAAAATAGTGTTAAATGTCCATGAATGTACTAAACTAATTCACCCCCCCTCTTAGTTGAGCTAAGGGTTAATCAAGATAAAATGTAATTTCATATTTGTGCCTGATATTGGTTATTTTTGTAGAATATTGTGAGAATATTGGGCAGATTATGCAGATTTGGAGAAGGAGATAATTTAGGGACTTTCTTCCTGCCACTGGAAGATCAATATTGAAGAATAAATGAGCACAATGTCAGGAAATTATGGAGAAATCTTGGAGAGATTAAAGGGGGTTTTCCACCCTCCTTAACTATCAAAGGCAGCCAAGAAAATTGAAGACGAAGTGCACTCAATCTATGTTTACTTGGAGTCAAGTCACTATTTTCAAGGGAGCTATTGGTAGGTGCCTTGGAGAATAAATAGAGCAGGGCTAGATCTAGGAAGGATTCAATTCAATTCTAGTTAGAAATTTGTTGCAAGACATTGAGTTTATTATTATTTTACTCAGTGATTAAGATTTCAGAAATGTATGAGGCTATTCTTTTATAAAATGAGGAGACTGATTTAATTTTACTGATTTAAGTTTCAGAGAGCTAGGCTTGTGGGTTAGGTCCCAATCCACGTGCCTCAACCTCTCTGCTGTATTTGTTCTCTACTTTATGTCATTCCATTAGTTCCGCTTCTGATAATTTCATTTATGTTTCAAGTTTCTGTTTAGTTTTGCTTTTAGTGTGCTGCTGTAGGTTTAATTTTCTTATGAGTAATAAAATAGAGGAGAAAAACCAAAAATATGTGGATCAAGACCCCCTTATCATCTCTGATAATAGTTCTCGAGGAGGGTGAACCTTCCCATAGACCCAAAAACATATTTCTATTCATTGTTTTTAAGATTAAAATTAGTTGCATTACCATTTTCTGGTCTTCCTTTTGTATTGTATTTTCACGCATTTGTCTTCTTTTCATGCATAGATCAGCAGAGTTGTTTGCATGAATGAATGCTAAAGTCCTAGAGCAGCACTATGGTGCTTCCCCGTTTCATTTTCCATCTCTTTATTCACAATATAAGCATTGGTGTTACGCCCTCCATTCCCTCTTTTTTTTCCCACTTATTCTATCTGCTGGACCCACCTTTATCCCTAAAAACACTTAAAATAACCAGCTTGCCTTATTCCTTTGCTTTCATTAGTCACGACCACTACACCTTTCTTAATGCAAAACTCTTCAAAACACTAAAAGTTTGACCTTCGCCCTTTCTTCCTCGAAACTTCCGCTGTCGTACATTGCAAATCGCAAATCGTATTTCATAATCTTTCCCTTTTTCCTTTAAGACTTACCATTCCTGACGCTGATTGCGATAATGTCATCACACTCCGCCACTGGTCCTACCGCCATGTCACCCATCGCATTTCACACTTTGCAACCTTTCCCTGAACAACACTTCCGCTACCCCTCCAACTTTGCGATATTGCGAATTGTGATATTGCATTTCACATTTTGTAGTTTTTATCCCGTTGCATTTCACACTTCGCAGTTTTGACCCCATCGTATTTCATATTTTTCTCCCGCTCACGAACAACACTTTGATACCCCTCCGGCTTTGCGATATTGCGATTGTGATATCGCATATTGTACTTTCTTCTTCCATCGCAACTTCGCCATCACACTTTTCAAAATATTCCGCCCCAAAGAATTTTTGCGCTATAATAAAGTTTTAATAAGGTTCAAACCCATATTTTCACTTCTAAGCCTTGTTTCATGTGTTTATCCCTCCATTAGCACCTTTACCCCTTTCTTCTCCAAGTTGCAAATCAACACTTTCTCAATTTGAATTAAATCATGGTTAGCTTAGCTGCATGGATAGAAGCATGGTAGGCAGAGCATAAGATAAGTACGGTGTGTTTAGCCGATTGGCCAAGTTAAGTGTGGCTTAAATTAGTTTCCTTTCTGCAATTTAAATTAGTTTCCTTTCAACAATTTAGTTTAGTTTTCTTCCTGTAATTTCTTTTCAGCAATTTAGTTTAGTTTCCTTCCTTTCATTTATTTTCAGCAATTTAATTTATTTTCCTTTATGTCATTAACTTTCAACAATTTAGTTTAGTTTCATTCCTATAATTTCTTTTCAGCAATTTAATTTAGTTTCCTTCTGTCATTTCCTTTCAACAATTTAGTTTAGTTTCATTGAAGTGTGACCGACTTTACTGAGGACCCCTAGAAGTAGAACCCTTTCGTAGAGCATGTTTTATCTTAAGAAACAATCCCTTGGCTGTGGTAAGGAATCAATGCTCAATAAATTTATATATATTTGTCACAGAGATATTATATCAAATGGACTTTGCTTAATCACCTTCAGAAATTAATTATTAAAACCCTCAAGAATATGATGCAATAAATGCTTCATAATGCCATTATCTACTGATATTAGTTGGAGTGATAAGAAGAACATGAAGGAAGGAAGCCCAAACTGATATGCTGATAAAAAAAATCTATCACTTTAAACTTCAAAAGAATTTTATGAAAGTGGAATAGTTAAAATGAAGGAGCACCTATTAAGGATATTTAAATCTTATTCACATATGTAAAAAGAGACCTGCAGCTACATTACTTCATTTTATTCATAGAGGAAAAATACATAATGGAAACTGGGAAACATATCAATAACAACAGATGCAAGAATATTTATATTCATTCATTAATCATCAGAAAATTGAGTACAAAATTTGTAGTAGTCCAAAGGTCCAAAACTCGAAACCTTTTCCTTTCTTCTCTTTCTCTTTAAATACAATGTAAAGCAGTTTGTAACTGCTGAAACTACTCCTAACTGCTCAAACTACTTGAAACTTATTAAACTACCTATTATATATCATTGAAATGTCTTATTACAATTGAATTCTCTTAACAGAGATAAAATAAAACTTAAACCCTAATCTATTTGCTGAATATGAATTGGTCCCGCTGCTACTTCATTCTCTTGATTGGCTGATTTGTCTTTCTTTGAAGTTGAGGGATCATTAGGTAGAATAGTCATCTAGGCTCTACATTTATTCCACACTTCAATGTTTGTCTTAGGAGAGTTAATCAGCTTGTGGTACTCCAACCTAAAGGTAGTGATCTTGTTGAATGTTGGTCATTTTGTAAATAAGTTCTTCACCCACCATAATAGCTGAAAATGCCTCTCAAGAAAGTTAATAACTGTTGCTCCATTCAGGATCTGAGTCTTCTCATGAATGTTATCCACCTTAATTTTTTTCAATACCAATAGTGGTTTGTAAGAATCCCATGATGAAATACTGCCTTTAAGATCCCAGCACGATGGCAATCCTGCCCTGGCTCTTTTGTCATACAGATTGTCAAACTTGTTAATTGCTTCCTTAAACTTTGTCAACTTCTTATCAGTGGTCTTCCTACAAGTACTTTTAACAATCAATTTGTTAATCTCTACAGCATATAGAATCCTATCTTTAATCTCATTTTCCTCTAACTCTTGATTAGTCTTAGAATCAATGAAATCAATAAATTTCCTTACCCATATGGCGCTGTTAATAGTATTCTGCTTGTCTACCATAACCCGCTCCTCAAAATATTTGACAATGCTTTTCTCTTCTGATACAATAGTAAGAGATCCCCAAGATGCTTTCATTTCTTCAATGATTTCATTCCATATGATGTCCTTGGCCTGTATCAAAGTTATATTTCCCTTCAATTTCTCTTTTAGACTCTTGATCTCAGCATCAGCTGTTTGGCAATCTGTCTTGTATTTATTATTTTCCACATCCTTGGCTTGCATTATTTTTGTTACTGTCTCCATATCATTTTGTGCCTTTTTGAGATCTTTCTCTGCCATTCTCAGTTGAGTGTTCAATTGAGATATCTGTGCTGTTGGATCATCATTTTCAGATGGAAAAATGATATTGCAGGAATGAGAATCAATCTGATTTTGCAGTTTCAATACAGTCTCATTCAACTTAGAAATTTCTTCTTCCTTATGTAAGAGCTACCGAAGAAGGATTTGTTTTTCACTTTCCACTTCTGCCACCTCTACTGCCACAGAATGCTCCCCTGTAGGTAACTTCAAATTTTTCTTCAATACAGAAATCTTTGATTCTGCACTTTGTAGTAATTTTTGCACAACAGATCTATCATTTGGATCTACTCCAATATTCACAATTATCTTCTTGAGTTCTTCATTTTGTGTTGTTAAAGCCCTGGAGTTGGTTTTTTCCAATTTTAGTTTCTTGATCATCTTCCCTAGCATGTTCTTTTCCTTAAGAGCCATTGCATTAGTTTTGGTCAAATCATTCACTATCAATTGACCTGTTTTCATGAGTAAATTTACTTTATCAAGCAAAGGAATATTTATCACATCAACAGTTAAATTTAAAATATTAAAATTACTTGATGACCCAATAGTCATATCAGAGGGGTGAGAAAGAGCAATATTAAACTGATCTTTTTCAAGATCCATGGTAGTAAGAAATATTGTTTGGTCTGGAGTTATTTGATATTCGGCGTATTGATAAAATTGAAGGTGTTCTAAAGAGAAAACAATGTCTCAGATATCCATCTCTGTGTCCATTTGAGGAATATGGTTGGATGAGCCAGAAAGGGATGAACATTTAGCCATGATATTTCTCAGGGTGGCGAACAACAATGGAAGACACATGTGCAATCAGGTTGACAAGAACAGAGAAATAACATTAGCCTTGCGAAAAGAAGATTCAGTTTAAATAGATGGCGCGTGTTTTATAAATTAAATGCTGAGTTGACGCTCTAAAGACCATTAAACGGTATCATGACGTGGCTAAAATTTGTCACCATCCAGCGGATAATGACATTGCGGGGGTCCTCTGGGGTACAGAGTGCTCATTGGGGCCCTACCCCCGCAGTGAATCTAGACCGTAGATCCTGATCGGCTCATCAATCAATGGGGTCAACTATAGAGGCACCCTCCCCGTTAAACCGTGTGTCAAATGTGCCCAAGGGTTGCCGCCTTTCTCTTCTGACAGGAAAATCTTCGGATCCCACTCACATAGTTTCTTGACCATTAACTGAAATGCTAGGACCCATCTTCTCGAATCTTTTAAAGTATTGAAATTTAAATTTACAAAAAAATTACAATGTTAGTTGAACTTTCCACTTGATGGTGGATTGATTTCCCCAATAAAATCTAATCCCCATTGCCTAAAGGGTTCTTCAATAAACACTGCGAGAAGAAGTAGAGGAGCTAACCTTTTATTTCTACAAATAACTCACATTTCTTGCAGCTTATAACCAGTCTATATACATTAGCAAACAAGGAGGGCTAGTAAAAACCCGATTTGAGGATTTTATGAGTAGTAACGTTCCAACTATAATGAAATCCACATAAATTCTCATGATATTCTTTTATAACTTCCATTGATTCACCTTCTGTCAAACACAACAACAAAATGGCAGTAGGATCCTTCCAATATAACTTAGCATCAATTATGACATATGGCTGGGATTTGAGCTTAAGAGCTCTATACTTTGTTCTGTTTAGTGAGGTTGGACAAGAGAAAAAACATAAGTAATGAACAATATCCTTATACCAATCAGAGCACAAGAATTTGTATTTAATTGCTTCCTTTGTACTTCTCTAACTCCTTTCATCAACAACTTCATCTAAGGGTGCCAACAAATTAATCCCCAAAGCTTGAAAATTTGACTCTGTCAATAGTTTTGCTAAACCCTGACCTTTGACCAATTTGGTAGGCTTGATATCTAAGTCATACTCTTGGATTTTAGCTATCCATTTTTCTCTTTTACCTTCCACATCACTTTGAACTAACACACCTTTCACAGTAGAATTAGGAACATAAGCAACTATTTGAGACTGCATCACATAAGTCTTGAAAGCTTTTAATGCTTTAACTAAAGCATACACCTGTTTTTCCAAAATGTTATATTTAAGTTCAACATCTCTGATAACTTTACTGAAAAATGCCACAGGTTGTTCTTTACCATCTTCATTCTTCTGCAATAGCACAACAACAATGGTAGTAGGTGATGCAAATGAAAAGATCTGAAAAGCCTTTTGATAATCTGGACTGTTTAGTACAGGAGCTTCCTGAAGGGCTTATTTAATACTAGAAAATGATTCTATAGCATCCTTGTCCCACTTTACTTCTGCAGTCTTATTCAACATATCTGTTATGTTTCTGAAAATTTCAGCATAATTTGGGACAAATCTTCTCAGGAAATTTATTTTTTCCAAAAACCTCTGAATATCCTTTTTACTCCTAGGCAAGGGAATTGTTTGAATAGCTTCTACTCTTGTTGGATAAATTTTTACTCCCTGATTTGAAACTATATGTCCTAACAAATTTCCTTCCTCCAAGGCGAATAAAGATTTTTTGGGATTAAATGACAACCCAAATTTTCTGCATTTTAGGAAAGCCTTTTTCAAATTCTCCAAGTGTTCATCATCTGAACCTGAAAAAATGGTCACATCATCAAAATATATAACTACAAACTTATCACCCACAAATGCTATTTCCATTGCCCTCTGAAAAGTGGCACCTTCGTTCATTAGACCAAATGGCATTCTGGCATACATGAACGTTCCCCAAGGTGTGGTAAAACCTGTATTCTTCTGATCTTCTTTCTCAACCGTTACCTGATTGTATCCAGAGAAACCATCAACCATAGACAATCTATATGCTCCTGTCACTTTTTTTAAAACATAGTCCATATTAGGCAAGGGATAATTGTGTTTAAGTGATGTCCTGTTTAAATTCCTTAAGTCAACACATAACCTTATTTCTCCATTGTTTTTCCTCACAGGGACTAGGTTAGAAACCCAATCTAAATATCTGATTGGGACTATAATTTTTGCCTGCAGCAATTTTTTCACTTCCTTTTCAATTGGAGCAAGGAGTGATGGATTGATCTATCTAAGTTTCTGTCTATGAGGCTTGATTCCATCCTTCAATGGTATCTTGTGCTCAATAATATCTAGGTCACATGTTTTCAAGTCCTCATAGGACTATGCAAACGCATCCATATATTTTTAAAAAAATTCAATGTACCTTTATTTATAATTCTTAGGGACACACTTGAATAACTTGAAAACCTTGGGCTCCGGTTGAGTTCCCATATTACAATCTTCCATATCACCCTCCTGAGGTACCTTCTTCAGATCCAATGTTACATCATTTGAATCAAACAATCTTTCAAGAGGAACTAATCCTCTGAGAAATATATTATCTTTCAACTAGATTATTTTCTGATCACCTATTGATTGCTTAAGATTTTTCAAGTCTTCTGATCAATTTGTTCACTTTCTTGATCTATTTCAATATCTTCAAAATTTTCAATCATTGTCAGAAAATGATTTATCTGCTCATCATCTTCAAAAACCTTCTAGTGCTTAACATTGCTAGGGCCATCCCAACCCCAAAACCAACCTTCGCAACATGGTTGGCAAGAACCTTATGGGGAAAATCCACAATATCCTCAATATTTCCCTCCATATCCTCCATACCCAACTCCATGTTATCCCTACCATCCACCTCCACCACAACCACAGCCTCAACCACATCCATATCATATCTCTGCCCCCACTCAACTACCTGTACCACCATTTCCAAACCCTTACAATGAAGTATCTCATCTCACTTACAATGCTGAGGTACAACACTTCCAAACATATCCTCTTGATGTAGATGATATTCATCTTAGTTCAATAAAGGTATTGCAAAGAATATATTTTCTTAATGTCATTAAAGGAAAACATCAAGAAGAACAAGATCCAAATGAGGAGATCAAAATATCAAGGGCTGCACTTGATGAAGAAACGACATCAGAATCAGATGTTGAGAAAGTTTCCTCATGTTTACCAACATTTCCTCTATGTGTTCAAGAGTACAATATTGAAAAAGAGGAAGATTTGGATGTCATAATAGAAGAGGACATCCAAGGTGATCCAACTCAACAAGTGGACTAGGGGCATCACAACTATATTGACATATGGTTCCAAACAGTCATTAAGTTGTAGCAACACGCTCTTCTCCAACAATACTTGATACAATCCGAGTCAAAGCAATTCATCTCTCATATTCAGGTACATATCAGAGCATGTATTCCAAGTGTGCACATGATTTTATATGTCATCTTGATGTGTACATGGCTCCATTGGAAGCATTCCTATACTTGAAAAAGGTTTTGTTTTTTCAAGTACAGTAGGAAAGTGAAAAAGAAAAAAAGAAAAAAAAAGGGAAGAAGAATAAAATCTCAAGTGAAAACCACTTTTGAGGCATCTGAGATTGGCCCACTGATTGAAAACCTCCATGAGGCAATCATTGGGTTGAGAAAATAAAAATAAAAATAAAATATCCTAGGTGAAAACCTCCTTTGAGGCACCTAGGCAGACCTACTAGTGGAAAATCTCATTGAGGCAGCTAGTAGGCCTTAAAAAAAAAAAAAAGAAGAAGAAGAAGAAGAAAAAATTGCTTTTCTCCATGTATCTCTCTCTAATGAATGCAGGTGCTCTCCAACCTTTGCAAGCAGAAAAAAACAAGTTGGCACAAAAAGAAAATTCGGTAAACAACATGGTTAAAGGTAATCAAACTTGGACTTCCTCCTCTTGTGCTTAGAAACTCCAAAAGGAACTCAAGAAAATCACCACATGCAATTTAAAACAACTTCAGAACCACCAAAAACTGCTTCAACAACCATATCAACAACTTCAATATCACCTGAAAAAAAATCAATGGTAAGGCTCATGTATGCAATCATCTAACCCTTTCTTTGAATCTATTTTAGCTTAAGAAAACATTAAAAATTGTGAGAAGGAGAGTTTTTATATATAGCCAAAATCAGTAGCAGAGAAACCTCAGCCTTATCTAGCGACTAACCTCACTTTTTCCACCAAGAAGAGAACAAGAAAAAAGTAAAAATGACTTAAGAAAGTGGGTAGTAAGCATTTCATTATAATGGAAGATAAGGAGTGCCAAGGGGTAACCAAGGGTGAACTCAGTTAACAAAAAAATAACTGTGAGTTTATTTTGCATGCAATTTAAAAAAAAAAAAAGGTGGATCAACCACCTCTTGGCATGCGAAACATAATTTATTAAGGCATCTAAGGACCTCCATGAAGAACCTAGGAGAATAAATGCAAGAATAATAGCAAGAAAATCAGTGCATGGGCCAATAAACAGAAAATGAAATAAGGCAGCATGCAGGAAGAACGAGAAGGCAGGAAGGATGAATAGGTTGCTCAGAGGATAAGCAATAGTTTCAGTAGGGGGGTGATGATGGGCCTCTAAATTAGACATAAATTAAGGCCCATCTAACCTTTATTAGGCCCATCTACCTTCCTTATGCACATGAAAATATATATTAAATCTATCCTTCCACACTTAATAATGTTTTCTTATGCTTTAATATGTTCTTAGGAAGGATTAAAGGTAATTGCATATTGGTGCCTAATATTGGTTATTTTTGTAGAATATTGTGAGAATATTGGGCAGATTATGTAGCTTTAGAGAAAGAGATAATTTAGGTACTTTCTCCCTACCACTGGAAGATCAAGATTGAAGAATAAATGAGCACAATGTCAAGAAATTATGGAGAAATCTTGGAGAGATTCAAGGGGGTTATCCACCCTCCTTAAATATCAAAGGAAATCAAGAAAACTGAAGATGAAGTGCACTAAATATATGTTTACTTGGAGTCAAGTGGACTCAATGACTATTTTCAAGGGAGCTGTTTGGTAGCTTCCCTAGATAATAAATAGAGCAGATCTAGAGCTAGGAAAGATTCGATTCGATTCCAGTCAGAACTTTGTTGCAAGCTATTGAGATTTTTATTATTTTACTTAGTGATTAAAATTTCAGAAATGTATGAGGTTATTCTTTTATGAAATGAGAAGACTGATTTAAGTTTTAGAGAGCTAGGCTTGTGGGCTAGGGCCCCATCCACATGGCTCAACCTCTCTTCTATATTTTTTCTCTGCTTTCTATCATTCCATTAGTTCCGCTTCTGATAATTTCGTTTATGTTTCAAGTTGCTGTTTAGTTTTTATTTCAGTGTGCTATTGTAGGTTTCATTTTCTTGTGAGTAATAGAATAGAGGAGAAAAACCAAAAAGTTGTGGATCAAGACCCTCTTCTCATCCTTTTCAATAGAGATCGAGGAGGGCGAACCTTCCCACAGACACAAAAACTAATTTCTGTTCATTGTTTTTGTGATTAAAAGTAGAGTTGCATTACCATTTTTCGGTATTTCTTTTGTATTGTATTTTCATGCATTTGTCTGTTTTCTGTGCATAGATTAGTAGATTTTTTTGCAGGAATGAATGCTAAAGCCCCAGAGCAACCCTGTGGTGCTTCCCCGCTTCATTTTCCATCTATGTATTCAAAATCAGAGCATTGGTGTTACACCATCCATTCCCTCCTTTTTTTTCTGCTTATTCTAACTATTGCACCCGCCTTGATCCCTAACAACACTTAAAATACCCAACCCGCCTTATTCATTTTCTTTCATTAGTCATGACCACCGCACCTTTCTTAATACAAAACACTTAAAAACGCTAAAAGTTTGACCTTCGCCCTTTCTTCCTCGAAACTCCCGTTGTCGTACATTGCAAATCGCATTTCGCAACCTTTCCCTTTTTCCTTTAAGACTTACCGCTCTTGATGCCCGATTGCGATATTGTCACTACACTTTGCCACTGGTCCTACCACCACGTAATCGATTGCATTTCACACTTCGTAACCTTTCCCTGAAAAACACTTCCGCTACCCCTCCAACTTTGCAATATTGTGAATTACGATATCGCATTTCACATTTCGTAGTTTTTATCCGGTTTCATTTTTCCCTTCACAATTTTTACCCCATCGCATTTTTCATTTTTCTCTTGTTCCTGAAAAACACTTCCGCTACCCCTCCAGCTTTGCGATATCTCACTTTCGTCCTCCATTGCAACTCCACCATCAAACTTTTCAAATTATTCCACTCCAAAGATTTTTTGCACTATAATAAAGTTTTAATAAGGTTGTTACACAACATTTTGTCACCATCCCTGAAATCCCCATCCCGCACATTGGAGGACCATTTTTGTGACATATATGAAGTGTCATGTCTTGCAAAGAGTACCATTGTATCCCTTGCCATGAGGAGAACATTTCCTCTGTTGACTTTTCCCTGAGTAGACCATCAGAAACACATGTTTTTGGGTTGGCGCTGGCAGGCCGTTATGTCCTCACGCCAATGAAGGAGATTATCACCAGGCCCCGTGCCCATTGGCACCCTATCCCAGTGAGCTGCCCGCGGCAAGCTACTTTTGGAATGTTTTTTAAATATAAAGGTGAATTTTCCATGCTAACTACTTCGTGAGCGAGTCAGCTTGGGTTGTTCGACTGCATAACCATGAACACCTTCCTTTGGCCTCTTGTTTCCACCTTTTGGGGTAACCTCCCAAAGTATAAGGCCTCCCTTCCACCATTTGAGAGATCCCAAACTCCTCCTCTCCCTCTATAAATAAACCTATCTCACATTGATGCAGCTAGCTGAATAGCTGAAGAGGAATTGCTGAAACAATCTAATATAGTTGGTGAGATAGAGTAGAGAGAGAGACCCTTGTCGAGAGAGAGCTTAGTCTTTTGCCTCACCATGTCCAAATTCCCTTACAAATGCTCGAGATGCACTTCGACTGGACCCATTGAAGGAGGCTACGATGTTAAGGCTCCAGTTGTAATCTCTTTCTTTCTCTTAATATATGCATGACTGATGTATTGGTTCCCGTCTTGCGTTGATGTGATTTATTTTATGCAATACGTTTAATATTCCTTGACTGATTAGCTAGTTATGAATGAGATTATTGTTATATATGCCGCTTTTTTCCTTTGATCTTTGTGCATACATCTGAATACCATTCCTGAAGGATCGCGATGCATCTAAACAAGGATCAGGAGAACTTTACTGTAGCTATAACAACCGCATCGGATTACATGTAGGACAATCTATCCCAAATCTTTTCATTCGTTAACTAGGAACCAACACATTAGCATGTCCTCTTGCTGCTAGACCCACCCTAGGGCTAGAGGGATTTTCTCTGTCCGAAGAGGGGATTTACCTACACAACAAGTTGGCGACTCTGTTGGAGATCAGTGTGTGTTTTTTGTCTCGTTGTTTGTTGAGACTTTGCCTTGTCAAGTCAACTTTAGTTGTTTGATTTCTTGTTTACCTTGCTTGACTTGCTTGACTATTTTGAATCCTCCTGTTCAGATCCAAAGTATCAAGATTGACTTCTACTCAGTGGCTTACTCCTTTCCCCATAGTTTTCCAGTTGGTGCATTTTTTTCTTTGAAGATTCACGCCAACTGGTGCTTGTTGCTTTTGTTACAGGTGTGCCAACCCCTGTTAGGTGCAGATTATAGCCCAACAGTCGCGTTGAATCCTGTAGGATTTGGTTTGACCTTCTTCCCGAGTTTTTGTCAATAGTTCTTGGCTATGGGTTATTTCTTTATCTTGCAATTGGTCTTTTGGGATTGTTTTGACTCTCTAGTCTCGGTTTTTCTCAGCTATTTGTCTATCATCTCATGAGTGAAGTTTTGTAGCCCTAGGGTTTCTAGGTCTTGTGCTGTTTGTTTGGCCTTCTCCTCACTGAGCCTTCTGAGCTAAATCTGAGCCACTTTGATCTTTGTCATTTCAATTCACTGATCAATTGTGTTAGTATTTCTCGATTCTTCATGTCTTTGGTTTGTTGGATGATCATTTTTGTTTTAGTTTAAATCTCCATTTCATCACTTCGGGCATAGACCACATTTCTCGTTTGGATCATTTTGAAATTCTTTTTTTTTTCTTGAAAGAGTGCATCATTGTTTTGAGTGCGTTTTTATGTTTTTATTGCTTTTGAGTTATTCATCTTAGATATTTTACATTCTTAGTGCTAAAAACTAGTGGTTGCTTTACTTTTTAGTGTAATAGTGCATTGAGTGCTTCATTCATCTAAAAAACAAAAAAAAATTCATTCTTTCACTTGAATCAAAAATGAAAATTTCTTTTGCATAACTGGCTCTCAGTGAACTAGGAAATAGTTTTTCGTTTTTCATTTGGTTGTATTAGATGCATTAGTGAAATTCTTCTTGCGTTTTCATTGATTGCTACATTTTTAAATATTTCTATCCTTCTCTTAGTTAGCATTCATCAAAAATAAATGATGTTCTTTTGCATGAAGTGTGAATTTAGGAATTCGAGATCACATTCGGTAGGGCCTTGTAACTGAAACATTAATTCAAGATCAACCTTAAAACCAATTCAATCAATATAAGGAAGCATTGGAACTTAACGTGCATATTTTTAGAGGTCTGGGGTAGTGATGTGTTCCAGCATCGTTAAACCTAGTAGCTATCATTCTCCATCTGGCATTAGACAACACTAGTATAGACTTGTGCTCCCTGTACCGTCGCGTATATAAATGGAGACCCTCATAGGTTGTAATCCTTTATCCATAGGAATTCAAGTCTACCACCCTGTAACCGTGATACACAAAACACAACATTTGGGGAGACTACCTGCACGTACGTCAAGTCCTTGGTCATTTTTCTTTCATTTGATCACCAAGGTGTATATAGCAGTTCACAGAAAAATGGTACACCCTCTTGCTTAGATTACTTGATTAGTCATTTCAATATTTTCGTGACTCTCTAAAAAGGAAAAGATCATCGAGAATTTGTCTTTTCACGCTCTTTCAATTCTGAAAGTGACTAGAGTCATCTTTTGCCTGTTTCTCGACTCTTAAAACATGAAACAACAAATTTTCATTTCAATGTCATAAAATTAATTGCCTACGATCACATGTTCGTTAAAGAGTTTAATACTTGGCTTGTTTGTGTAGTTCCTTAGTTTTTTATCTTGAAGCCTCGAATAGGCTATCTCGTTTTTCTTCCTGTGTTGAAATATTTTCACAATGGCAGAACCACCAGTTCCATCATCTTCTTCACTGCATCCTAGTGGTAGTCCTTTTCTCGATGTTTCTTTGGAAAAACCTTAGTGCAATAGGTCTTCCAAGTTTTCGCAGCCTATTCTCCCGAGTGTCTTACCTCTTGCTACCTGGTATCCTCCTGAAGGGTTGGTTGAGTTCAATTGGCCACCTCAAGGTTCTTGGTTTGGTTTTGGGAGTGAGCAAGAATTCCCTCCTCCTACTTCAGGATCACCATTATTATCCACTACCATACCCCCTAGTCCTCGTCATCTTTTCAATGGCATTAAAACCTTGTCAGATATGGCTTCTTCTAGTCCTGTTGGTAGCGGAGAGCTGCATGCTTCTACAGGGGAATATCAGATTTTCCCAAAAGAGTTCCCATATGTCTCCAGTCAACCTTCCCCCCAATTGGTGTCTCTTCCACTCGGTTATCATACTTTGGGTCAGATCATTTTTTGTGTGGCATACGTTGCACAATCCAGTACAGTGGCTGCCACTGGAAGCTCGGTTTTTCCTACATTAGGAATTTCGCCCTCGACACCCATCTCATCGACCACTATTCCATCTGTTTTGGTATGACCTACCGTTTGTGTGGCTTTATCTACATTGGTTGTTAGCATGACTCTGTCGTTAGGGTCTGTTGTTGTTCACATCTCTATCTTTATTAATCCCACATTTCTTGTTAGACCTACCATGAGTGGATCACAACCTCATGCTATGGAAACCTCATCTACTTCTACTATGCCCATGGTTTCTACTAATACATTCGATGATTATCTATTGGATATTTAACACCAATATGCTCCCTCTCCTGATTATCAGTTGTAGAATTCCACACCTTAGGGTTCTCAGCAGCCGCAAGCTCCTGGAAATCCTCCCCATCATTATGATGTCTACAGTAACCCCGTATATATGCCTCTGATTAATCCTCATCAAGATATTTATTTGCCTTCGGCTGATCCCTATCAGACCGTTGCTCATTAAGGTCCATTACTATAGGGACAACCCTCGGGTCTACAAGGACAACACTTACAGGGAAAACCTTTGGTCCAGCAGGGACAACCATTTAGTTCATTCATGTAATGTATTGGAGGTTGCCCCCTCAAAGTGGATTATTTATAAGGCGTTGATATCTCTTTTATTCTATTTTTGGAGCTGGTTTCACAACAGTCAGTTTGGTCAACCTTAGTTTCAACCAGGAGCATCTTATGTTCTTGGGGGAAAATGTATCCACCACAGGGACAACATTTTGTGCAACAACAACAACCTTACATTCCACAAGGCCAAGATTTTGTACAACAAGGACAACCCTATGGTCCTGCTTCGGGTCAAACTAGTTTTTAGGGGAAACTTGGTCCATATCAACCATCAGGCCAACCTCTTCCACAAGGACAACTCGGTGGCCCTCAGTATTTAGGCCAACTTGCTTTGCAGGGACAGCCTGCCCAACCTCAGTAGCTGATTCAAACTGCTCAACTCGTTCAATAGCCGGTTCAACCTGCTCAGCAGCCGGTTCAACCTGTTCAACCTGCTTAGCAACTGGTTCAACCTGCTCCATAGGGACAACTCGCTCAACCTCAAGGTGCTACTTACCCTCCTCAAGGTCAATTTTAGGTGGTATATAGTGGACCCCAAGGTTTCACTTATTACCCGACGTGGTGAGGAAAATGACTAAGCTCTCTCTTGACAAGGGTTTCTCTCTCTCTTTTCTCTATCTCACCACCTATATTAGAATGTTTCAACAATTCCTCTTCAGCTATTCAACTAGCTATATCAATGTGAGATAGGTTTATTTATAGAGGGAGAGGAGGAGGCTAGGATCCCTCAAATGGTGGAAGGGAGGCCTTATCCTTTGGGAGGTTCCCCCAAAAGGTGGAAACAATAGGCCAAAGGAAGGTGTTCATGGCTATGTAGTCGAACAACCCAAGCTGGCTCGCTCATGAAGCAGTTAGCATGGAAACTTCGCCTCTATATTTAAAAAACATTCCAAAAAAATCTTGGCGTGGGTAGCTTAGTGGGACAGGGCACCAATGGGCACGGGGCCCAATGTTAATTTCCTTCATCAACGTGAGGACATAACGGCCTGCCAGCGCTAACCCAAAAACATGTGTTTTTGATGGTATGCTCAGGGAAAAGTCAATAGAGGAAATGTTCTCCTCATGGAAAGGGATACAATGGTACTCTTTGCAAGACATGACACTTCATATAAGTCACATAAATGGTCCTCCAATGTGCGGGATGGGGATTCCAAGTCTCTGTCCACAGAGGGTATTTACCTACACAAAAAAGTTTCAAACCCATATTTTCAATTCTAAGCCTTGTTTCATGTGTTTATCCCTCCATTGGCACCTTTACCCCTTTCTTCTCCCAGTTGCAAATCAACACTTTCTCAATTAGAATTAAGTAGCTTAGCTGCATGGATAGAAGCATGGTAGATATAGTATAAGATAAGTAGGGTGTGTTTAGCCGATTGGAAAAGTTAAGTGTGGTCTAAATTAGTTTCCTTCCTGTCATTTCTTTTCAACAATTTAATTTAGTTTCCTTTTTGTCATTTCCTTTCAAGAATTTATTTTAGTTTCTTTCCTGCCATTTATTTTCAGAAATTTAGTTCAGTTTCCTTCTTGTCATTTATTTTCAGCAATTTAGTTTAGTTTCCTTTTGTCATTTCCTTTCTGCAATTTAATTTAGTTTCATTGAAGTGTGAAAGACTTCACTGAGAACCCCTAGAAGTATCACCCTTTCGTAGAGCAAAAGAGGATGACATGAATAGAATGCATCTGCTGTGTATATAACACTATTGCCTCCAAGTTTTTATGAACCCCGAGTTGATAAAGTAAAGCAGGGCAGCCCGTGGGAGTTGCAACACTCTTGGTGAAATAACAGGGATCACCAATAACCACATGATAAATATGAAGATGACTCTAGAAGAGTCCATATTGTAACTTTGGTTAACATTTAAAGGAATCAGACATAACCACTGGTAGGATATTGAGTTGTGTTATAATCAGGCCACTAGGAGGAAAAGGGGTTTGATTCTTTTCAACGGAATTTTGTTCCATAGACGAGAAATGCAGCTGCAAGCAATAAAGGGATAATACATAGAGATAATTTGTGCACCATAGTAACACATGGGCCACCAGCCTTAGTTATTTATTCTTGCAACCATTTTCTATTTAGAGAAAGAGAGCGTAGTGACCTCACCTTCCATTCGGGTTTTATCCCCAAAAGGTTTCACACGATATATCTTGTGTCAATTTTGGTTTGTGAGTTTTTATTTTACTGTTCTCTATTTTATACATATTATAATTTTCATGCATACACATCTAGCAATAATGAACATATCCAAAAATCAAAGGAGAAATAAACCCTCACACTGTATATTTATAATTTTTTTCTAATATATTTTAGTAGGTCTTTTGTGACAAAGTGTACAATGGAATATCCACGAAAATTTACAAATTAATTTAGAATTCCAAAAATCTAGGATAATATTATAAAATGGCCTTTATAAAAAACCCAAATCTAGATGTTGACTCAAAAAGCCATGTGTTAGGAGCAATGGAGGTGGTTTAATAGGGGGTGACACATGGGTGCAAGGGTGTCATGTGTAAGTCATGAGTCATTCGACATGGCATAATTTGGTGGTGAAAAGCGACACAATCTTACCACATGTCAACCATGTGTTAGTTGTATAAATTTTTACATGGCGTAAACCGACAATTCTTCAAAGGGCCATAAATTTGTACTTCAAACTTAGAATGAGGTAAATTTTATATCATTGGAAAGCTATCTACAAGCAGAAGATGATGATAATATCAAAATAGAAGTTTGAGAGAAAATAAAATTTTATATCCCATCTCCATAAGGAGATATTGAGGTTGGGTATGTGTTTATGGTGCCAAATACCTTCAACATTCTAGGGGGTATCCCTAGTGAAAAGTTCTAATTAGAATTAATTTCATTTGGTGTGGGAGCCCTTCCAGAAATAAGGCCTGACTGCCATATATTCTTAAGGATATGCCTTGGCTTCAATGTTCAACATGAGAGAGTAATACATAGGTAATTTCAAATTAGCAAGTGAGTGTGCCTTGTGGAGTATTCAACCGCAGAATGTAATAGGGTTCTTCTATCAAAAGGGGGAAGAAAAGTGAGCCTTTTAAAGACAATAATAATACTAATATAGAAAGGACACATGAGCATATACATATGAATGAAACTTTGGAAAACTAGCGAAATTTTTCACATATAAGGAACTATTGTTAAAACACATGCAACACACCTTCAATAAAATGAGTACCAAAGCTGCTGACATAGTTCAATTTCCTTAGTATATATAAAAACAACATACATCTCAAAAATTCAAATAATAGTCTTAAAATATTTACGATATATGCATGAAAGTTTGCTGGCTCAACGAGGTTCTGAACTAAGAAAAATTTACATGATACATAAGGACATTGAACACCACTAGCCCCAATAGTGCAGCATTAGAGAAACCACTTGCTCCTCCAAAAGAAATATTTTCCTCTCTAATGCCTGGTAGGAGGAGCCAAGGTGAAAAGTCCTTTACATGAGTGATGAGGGTGTATATATAACAAATGGGGTGATCATTCACCTCCCTTGTGACTCTTGGACTACCCTCATGCCCGTTTGACTTATCTATGACATTTCAACTCCTACATGAATTTTCACATTCTAGACATGTCTCTTGGACTTCCACTTTACATTACATTCATCCAATATTGGATTTACATAATCCACAAATGTTGTTGCAAATGATGAATCATGACATGACATGAAATAGCATGGCATTGATGACATTGCAATGTCAAGCCACTTTTTTTTCCTTGTATCTTCTTGAGATATGGAACATGATCTTCTTCTTCCTCCTCCAGTTGGTTTGTAGATAAGGAGTCTTTAATGTGATCTTTATCTTCAATATTTTTCAGAATCTGGTGTCCCTTTGTATTTATTGATTATTCAACTTGTTTTCGTAGTTTCGAAGGTGTCTTCTAGTAGGATCTCCTTCTCCATTTCCTTCATCATCATCTTATTATAACATGATATAATAATTACAATTACAATCCACTCATAAAAATATTACATCAGTTAGATAAAACCCTAGTATAACATGCTTCATGATAACTACTGACTGAGATGGAACCGGGTGATAGGCCAGGAGACAGGCTCAAGGATTGTGTAGTTGCACAACTTAGGAGGTCAATGGTCAAGACTGAGCCTTGAGACTGCACATTATTTGGTTTGGGCAGGCCAGGGCTAGTATTTTACGTAGTTGAGGGGCTCAAGAGGTCAGGCTGAGGGCTTGAGACTTGAGGTTTCCCACTATGCAGTTCTGGAGGGATCGAGGCCAAGAGATTGCGCAGTTGCACAGTTCAGGTGGTCAAGGCCGAGGCTTGATGCTTGGGATAGCACAATGCATATTTCTGAAAGGCAGGGACTGCGTATTGTACAGTTCCAAGAGGAAAGGTTGAAGCCTGAGGATTGATACTACGTAGTGCACATTTCAGGACAACTGAGTGATGTGAGGTTTCTCGGTCGAGAATTTTTCTAGATTTGACTAAGTGTGGGATTATTGTGGCCAAATTGAACAATGATAAGACTTTAGTTTTATCACACACTTATAATAATTGAAAACACAACATAGATCACCTGGAACACATGAAAAATATACTTTCCTCAAAGCGAAGATATTGCGACAACTTTTCCCAAGTGCGACACTAAAGATACACTTTTTAGCGATAGTGAAATTTTTTTTGTGACAATGCTTAAAAATTTTCAAATGAGTGTGATAAAAGTTTTCATGATAAGAATGACTCATTAACAAAAATATCATCTTGTTGAAATAAACCAAAACTATGTTTGTGCGATGTGAAACAATTGCCATGCTAAAAGACGTTACTTTAATTTTATTTCAAAAGAGAAAATAATACTGAAAAAAAAACATGTGATGACTTTTAATACTTGCGATGATGGTATTCAAAGTCAAAGTAGGATCTGAGATTTGGATGTAGGAGAAAATTTTGGAGGGTGTTGTAGCAACAATAATACTTGGTGACACACTGGTAGAATTCTAGCTACTATGCATTGGCTAATTATTTTGTGTGGGGTCTAGTTACTTAGGGAGTATCGATTCATCATTCATATCACTTTTGTTTCCCCACTTACCTTATGAATAAAAATTTTCCCATTTATATTTTCTCAGTTGAACACAATCGTAGATCCAACCATATCACAATGTTTCGAATCAGGAGAATGGTAATGTTATCTGGGAGATTTAGATTTTCAGAGTATATTTTTTCATCTCTGGTGTTTCTATGATGCTAATAGGCCTAAATAATACCCCAGTAGAATCACTTTAGGAACACAAACATTGATCCGCTAAAAGCGAGCTTGGACAATACCTCAACGGAGTTTCTTACTTCACCTCCATGTGTAGGAATCCTTTCTCTTCTTTCACCCTTCCTTTATTTATGTTATAGAGGATTATGCATTGACACTTATTCATTTCATGGGTAGAAGAGGGATCCTAAATTATTGAGAGCATAAGTGTTTGTTCCTGTTATCTTAGGTATGTCAGTGTTCAAACAACTCTTTCAGTTGTTTTCCGCAAAGTCATAGGTCAAAATTTTTACTTTTTTGAACTAGTTCTCAAAAATAATTTTGGCCACTGAAGAAGGTTTAAACCATGTATGCTTCTCTTTCATTTTAATTATTATCACCATTGTTAAGGTCATCTCCATCATCAGTTTCAAGGTCACCATCTCCATCATCATCATTCAAGAGGTCTAGGGTTATGTCATTTCATTTCATTTAGGTAATGTCTAGGTTCAACCCTGCCTTTGAAAAATATTCAAATTTTCACTGAACATAAGGAAAAAACCCTCCATTCCATTCATAAAACCCTAATGATGGAGCTAGCTTGTTTATGAAGTTCAAATAAAGCCATCTCTCTTGTTTCATATGGCTCAAGTTTCAAAAAACTTTCAAACATCTCATCTTTGTCTCATTGTTTCCAATGAAAAATTAAAGAACTCTGTCTCATTTAAAGCTTCAAAGACATATTATTTGGTTTTGAAGAGTCATTATCCAATGTGAAAGTCCAAAGGTAAAATATTTCAAAGTTTTTAAAAATAGTCTTGTTGTCTCATGAAAAGGAGAAAGTTTGTCTCAATGTCTCATTTAAAATGCCAAAGAAGGTAACCTCAAGTGTCAAAGAATGAAAAAGAGGTTTAATCTCTCCTCTCATCTCACTTAAAGAAGGAAAAAGTCACTTTTCAAGTGTAAAAGGGTTAAAAAGTCATTGTAAAGGTCATGAAAAAAGGTAAGGGTCGTCAAAGCTTATAAAGGGAAAGGAAACTTCATTTTTCTTTTATTGTTACCCTGTCATATGTGTGAGAGAAACATTTATCCACTTTGATTACCCCTCCATACTCTCAAAATTCTCTCACAACCCTAGCCAAAAACAATGTTGTTACGTTTTTTTGGTGAATAAAATCCTTGTTGTTATGTTTCTGTGGTATAGAGGAAGTCGTTGTTACGCTCTTGTGTGACAACCATAGTGTAAGGAAGGCAATGTTACACTTCTGGGTTTTATATGTCACTGTTAGGCTACGTTGTTACGTTCCAGTGGTGAAGAAAAGACTTTGTTATATTTCCATGTTGAAGAGACAACGTAGTTGTTACGCTTCTATGTGACAACCATAGTGTTACGCTCCCGTGGTGACACTTTCCAGTTGTTACGCTTCTGTGTGTGACAAGTATCCGGTGTTGTTGAAGACCGAAACCCTCCAAAATCTAAATCTCGAGCTCATTTCCTTGGTGTGGCTTCATAAAATGGTAAGGTACCTTCCCATGCTCATCGTTAGATTTATTTGAAAGATTTAAAACTATTTTCATGTCATTTGTTCCTATCACCATGATGTTCACTGTCCACTCCCCATACATACATTTTTTTTCTCTTTTGTTAAAAATCTAATCTACCATTTGATTGAACCCTAACCCATCATAAAACCAAAACCTACATCCCCCAAGCTCCATCTACATAAGACTATCACCCACATTACCAACCATAACGTGTCAAAACAATAAATTCCTAATCTAAGATATTTTACACAATGAAAGCAATCAAAACATTGAAAAAATAATTGACTATGATTTAGGGTTTTGAATGACCTAAACCTATCCATTTTACCTCATTGCACTTGCAATGTGGAGCTAAGGTGTCATCCTACCCACTGAATTTTTATCAAAAAAAAATTCAAGCTCCATGGCCCTCAAACATCAAAAACACTTCTCCACTAGTTTTTTCCCAGAGTCAAAATTGGGAAATGACCGTGTTTTGACGTTTTCATCATCCTAAACATCTCTGTTTTCCTTAATTTCACCTTCATTGTAGAGACACGACACCATCCTATCCATTGAACATTTCTTAGAATTTTTACTCAACCCCATCACCCTTATTTCACCTCAAAAACTTACCCTACTATTAAACAAACTATTCTCAGAGTTAAAATTGGGAATTTCCTGTGTTTTAGAAATTTTGAAACCTTTCACCCATCCATTTTTTCTCATTCCACCTTCAAATTGAAGCTAAAATACAACACTACCTACTCAAATTTTCCTAGAATTTTTATCAGCTTCAATACCCTCCATTTCATCCACCAAACTCACACCTTCTTACACCCTTTTTGTCCAAATTTCCATTAGCTTTCACTCATTTCATTGACACCATAGGGTTTTCATCATTATAGTGAAAAAAAGCAAGGAAAGTGACAAGAAGATCTTCAAATGAGGGCACCATATCAGACTTGATCCATTCACCATGCACGAGATTAATGCTTTTCCATTGGCCAAAACGTGCTTTCAAAGAACTCAGTGTTTAACATTTTGTGAAAGGCTTATGGAAGGGGGGTATCATATTCAGTTGTCCAACATTTTTGCAACCAAATAAAATGTGGGGAAGGTCACTCTTGCAGGTATGGAGATAATCTTATCATCTAACCTAATTCCTCTAGCTAAAGGTATCCCCTCTCATGGAGAGAAATGGTTCAATGGTATGGACCTAGGCATTGAAAACTACAAGAAATTCCTAAAGCCTCATGCTAGAGATGATCCAAATTTTTTTTTTCTTTTAGAAATATCATAAAAAAGTATGCTCCTCTGATGATGTTCATAATTAAGTACTTTACATGCGAAGGAAGATTCTCCGGGCTATATAGGTATCACATCTTGCTTTTGACAAATTTTAACAGAGTCAAAACACTTGATTTGCCTCATTGTTTATACAGGAGGTTGATTAAGATGGATGATAAGGTTCAGATAAGAAGGGAAGATCATCATATTAGTCTCTTTCATCATGGCCTAATGAAGCTCATTGTGGTGCATCACTTGTCCTCCATAAACATGACATGGGAAGACTTCTTGGAGAGATTTTCAACAACGCTTTTAGTATTTCCTATTACATCATCACCACAACCAATGGAGATTGGCTCTTCTAGCATGCATATTAAGATTTCATATGTCCCTATGGTTTTGGTATTTTCTCACACATATGAGAGAGGGAATAGAAATTTTTTTGTGCCTAAGTCTACCAGGAGTTTTCTTACACCTGGCACCCATGATGAGCGATGTTAGATAGAGGAGCAACCTCTCTTGCATCAACATGATGAGTTAGTGCCATTGGAGCCTGAGGTATTAGAGCATGATGAGTTTAGATCAGTTTAAGACATCATAAAAGAGAAATATAAAGAGATAGTAGAATTTAAAGAGGCCTTCTCCATTGCCCAATCCCGAATTACTTTCCTTGAGTGAGAAAAGTTTCAATTTCAAGTGTATCAACTCCTACAAAGTAAGTACAAATCATACATGGAGGAAAATAGAGGTAAAGGAAAGAATATTGTTGTTTTTGAAAAAATGCAGGATATGGAGGCTGAAACACATACACAAATACCAAGAACAAGAGGCCTAAAAAAGGCACTGGAGCGAGAGAGACAAAAAATTCATCAATCTGAAGAGTTGGCATTTGATGAGATCATTTCCTTGGAGATCAATGAGGTTAGAGAGCTTTGGCTATCAAGAGTTAATAAACATCTGGAGAAGCTATTGAAGAAGGATAAAAATAATAACAAGCTGCAATGGTACATGACAAGTCATTATCGTACCAGGGATACCATTTCTCAAATAAGGCTGAAACAAGTGAAAAAGATGCTTAAAGAGGCGCAAATGAAGCTCAAGGAGAAGGACAACTTGGATTTATTTCCTGAAGCTTCATTAGCTATCTGGCCTATACCTTATAGGTGTCAAAGAACCAATTATGAAAGCTTTTGAGCAATTTTGGTATTTTACATGATTTTTGGCAGAATTATGGAAAGTTCTCATTGTAGAAGGGTAGCATACACTTATGACTTTTTGTTTTGGAGGCATCCAAATGGTGATTTGTTTAAATGGATGGATGTATTTTGATTATTACATCATATATTAGTAACCCTCATGGCATGGAAATATGAAATTTTGGAGAAAAATCTCAAAAACCACCTATTTTTCATGTTTATGCCTCTTTTTCGAACCCTATGTTATGCTTTTGAGTAACCCTGGGAGAATGGATTTTTGAAGGCCTTTGCATGGTAAATTTTGAAAAATTCAAGATGTTATGGAAACTAGACACACAGGGCTAGTTGAAAATTCTTTCAAAAGTGGATTTGGACTTTTAAAAGTGCCTCAAAATTTCCTTCAAAGTTCTATTATGCTTCTGCAAATTGTTTTTTAAAATCTCTAGTCAGAATTGTCACAATTTAGCATTGGATTCCCTCAAGACACTTGTCAAGCTCAGAAATGGTCACAAATTTGAGGCTATGATTTGTCATTAGAGTTATTGGGTCATTTTTTTCTTCATATCATGAAGTAATTTGTAATCAATGTAAGGGAAAAATACTCCTAGTTTATATCTAAAATTCAGGGAATGGTTTCTAACCTCCCCAGAAACTAGGAAATAACTCATCTTTTGCATTTATGATCCATTTTGGATGGTATTTCGACATGATGAGGTGTCATGGTAGTTATTTTCTATAAGTATACTCTCTTGTATTTTTTGGGGTTGGAATTTGTTATTTGCAGTGGAGCTATTGTACAAGATATTGCTAATGAAATCAAGGACAATGTAGCAGACATAGTTTTGAGACTCCTGTGGTATGCATTTGAGAATTTTATTTTCTCTATAAAATCATGATGTTAAATGTTATGTTACTCATATTTCACATATATTCTTCTTTATAATAAATCTTATCAGTTTATTGACAAAAAACATGCTTTCCATGCTCTTTTTTTCATAAGATTTTCATGAAATTGTCTTGCTCTTATGATGAATGCTCATTATGATTCCCTCTCATTTCAATCCATAAATAATGAATAATTAGTCATGCTTCTTACCTTACCTACCTAGCCTCACCCTTACCTCTGCAGCTAAACCTTTGAAATCAGATCAAAACCCTATACCTAGTCTCTTAACTGTCATTCCTATCAAGAAAAAATTCAAACAAATAGAAACCTTAATCTATTGATCATCATAAATAGCCTAAAAAATTATACTAAGTCATCCCTTTGACTGCAAAGTGAGATAGAGAGAGCTCTCTCTGGTCCAGGTAGGGCTAACCACCTGACCTAAAGTTTGGCTTGTGGTTATCTTTCTCCAATCCTAATGTTAGCCTTAGGAAGATGGGGAGAGTGATAAAATTCTTGGTGTCGTTGCTGGGGAGAGATTGCTAAACATTCCTTAGGAGTATTTCTTTAATACTCTGAAATTTAGACTTGTAGGTGACAAGCTCTAGCATTCAAATTAGGCTGAATTCCAAAATCTGAGCCAAAGTCCAAAATTCCTATCTTCAGCTGGATCCTAAAAGACATACCAGGTCAAATCCAGACCCAAATCCCTCACCAATTGTGCATGATACTGAGAGAATTTTTAGAAAACATAAAAGAAAGTCTCGGAAGGTTGGAAGATTTGTTCCTCCACTTTTCAAATCAAAATCTCTGCCTGTGAAATTTTTTCCAGAAGATTTGGTCTATAGTCCAGAATCTGAAAAATATTTGTTTACAAATAAGTATGAAAATTTTCTTTCAGAAGCCACCTTTGATCCTTTAGATTTCGATTCCTTTGCACCATTTTCTAAATATTTTAGTCTGAAGTCGATAGTGAAGTCTGGTCTAGTTTTCATAAACTCAAGGGCTTGGTAGACAAATTTCAAGAAACTTCAGGGAAGGCCTATTTTCAGTATCAACAATAGAATTTTTCTCCACTTGTCATATCACCATCTTATACAGCTACATCATCAATCCCTCCTTTCATTCCATCATTACCTCTTCAAGTTTTCACTCCATCAACATCTCCACCACCTCCTCCATTATTCATGGCCAGATTTGCTTCATTGATCCTACCGCTTTAGCTCACTCCATTACCTCAGAATTATGGTAAGAGGCTTCCTCTTTTCAATGGAACATTAGAGGTTACAAATTATAAACACGTTTCGAAAGTAATTGACTTAATAGATATTGAAGAGATCGACAATGACAATGCCAAGATGCACATCATTGCACAGAGTTTCTCCAGAGAGGTAAAGAAATGGTTTCGCTCACTCAAAGATGGTTTAATAGGTTTCTCACATCAGCTGATTTATTTTTTTATGGAAAAATGGGAATATAATAAAAACACATTGCAGATCCTAGCTGATTATAATGCCTTGAAAAGGAATCCCAATGAGTCTGTTCAAGACTTTACAACTAGATTCAACAAAATATATGATTCAATTCCTGAGAATATTAAACCTCCTCTAGGCCTTGCTTTATTTCATTATCTTGATGGTTTCGATCCCAAAATGGCCTATAATTTAAGGGAAAGAAACCCATCAACTCTTGAAGAAATGTAGAGAAACAAAGTGAGTGTGGAAGCAAATTTGATCATAAAGAAGTGTAAATCAAGACGGAAAAAAGAGTCACTATAAAAGAAGAAACATCCACTTCATCTGAAGGAAAATTAGATACCTTTATCAAGACCATGGAGAAGATGATGGATAAAATTTCCATTGCTAATCGACAAGCTAAACCCTTCATTAGAAATCCCAATTTCAGGGGTCAAAATTAGCAGCCCCAATAGAAGATCAAGCAAAGGGAACATAGGGTCTAGGATCCACAAATTCAGCAGCAAATTCACACTCCATTTTAGTAGAATTATATAGAAATCCCTAATGAATATGATTAAGAAGAAATTTTTGGCGAGAACCATTTATTTGAGGAAAATCAACAACGTATTTTCCTCACTGAAGAAGATCAATTTTTTGCAGAAATTTGTCATCGGATGATAAACAATTTGTATTTTCAAATGATGACATAATATCAGTGTGCATGGAAGATTATCAGAGGGGATCTCAGAATTCTCTTTCTCAAGTGTAGAGACAGTATGGCTTGAGGAATAGGAATTTTCCTATAACCTCTACTTAGAAAAAATAGAACGCTCAAGTAGATTCTCATCCCAAAGAAGCTGCTGCCTCGAATCAAAGTAAAGACAAGGGACATGTTATTCCTAATCAGGTTAAAGGAAAAGAAGCTTCTTCCAATGGTCAATGGAAATATACAGAATTCCAAGAAGGAGGATAGAATAAAGAGTCTTCACACAAAGATCAATATGAGAAGAAAGATGCACCATTGAAAGAGGTAGAAAAAAATTATGCTCTTTTTTCTCTTGAAAATGAAATTTCCAAGTTGAAAGTATCCATTCCTCTAATTGAAATAGTTAAGAATGATCAATACAAATTTCAAGTTGCTAAGTTTCTTAGAGTTGATAAAATTTCAAACATGGTTAATGTGAGTGATGATCACCTTGAGCTTTTTTTTGGTCCTGCTCTTGATGGCGATTTAGAAGATAGTGAAGTCCCTCCATTTTATTTAAGCCTCAAAATCCATGAATTTATCCTTCATAATTCCATGCTTGATTTCTGAGCCTCTCACAAACTCATGCCCAAGGCCATTATGGAAATATTAGGATTGAACATCAAAATGCCTTATCATGATCTTTACTCATTTGATTCAGGGATGGTGAAATGTCTTGGCCTCATCAAGGACCCAGTGCTGTCATTAGAGAAAATACCATCCAAGAATGTCCTCATGGATGTTTTTGTGGCTGATATCCCACCCAAATATGGAATGATACTTTCTCGGTCATGGAGAGCGAAGCTTAGAGGTACCTTATAGCTTGATTTTTCTTATACTACCATTCTCGTCTTTGGAAAACTTAGGAAACTATGCCCGAAAATTAAGATGAAGTACATGATCAACAACCAAGAAAAGAAAAATAACCATCCTATACATGTTTCTCATACAAATCTAGATTCCTTTATCTTGTTAAATGATGAATGTTCAACATCTTCTGAAGTTTTGATTGAAGATATTGCAGAAAATTCTGAATTTTCAAATTTTGTTTTAGAATTGGAAAATGCAGAAATTTGTAAAAAAATGCCAAATGGTTTGGAACCGAGTGCATCACCTCAAAAAATTTATGGAACAGTGAAAGAATCAGAATTTTTTGGTACATCATAGGTCTCTCAAACAACAAGCAAAGTTAAACCATCTGATTTACAGTTTCCAGATGAGGAACGTAGTTTGTGGAATATGGAATTTGATGGAGCTTTGGGCAAAGAAGGTGTTGGAATTGGAGTGTGGATTCTGTTAGCCCCCTGTAAATTTTTGACAGGCAAAGTAGGGGGCTAAAAAGTTTTTGAGTCTTCAAGGAATGCATTTCCTCTGAAAACACATCATCCTTGAAGTCTCCCGTGCCTTTGCCCTATGATGAAGTCCCCTCTACTGATTTCCATTATAAAGCCTCTCTGATTACAAAAACTGTGCTCCAAAAAGGTCTCATTTGCCCTTGGTATCCCTGCAAAATGTCCCATTTCACTCTGTTGTCCCTTTTTATGAGTTTCCTTTCCAACCTCTTTTCCCCTTTCTAAACTTCCTTCATTAATCCTCTAATCCTCCCAAAACCCCATTTAAACCCTCCAAATACTCTTGGTTTGGGTTGATAAACCCTTTCCCTCTCTATCGTTACCCTTCTTTGGCCTCAAAAGCATTAAAATTGGCCAAAATAACCCACTTTCTACCTTACATTAGGCCTTAGCCCCTTTCCGCTAGCCTCTCAGCCTCTTCTCCACGAGACCCAGGCATTGAAACCGAGCGCTGGCCCAAAAGGCGCTTACCGCAAATGGATATCAGATGCATTTTCAACCGTTGATCTGCATAGATCGGACAACGATCACAGCTCCCACAACATCCATTGTTCACCCCGTCATCGCCCTGATCGCGCCATCGCCGTCTATTTACCCGCAGATCCAACGGTTCAGAGTCTACCCACCCCGGTGGTCCCCACGTACTATTCAAAAACCATCTAGTTTCTATCGCACGACCTTTGGGCAGAGGGCGGTATTTTCCGATCGGCCAGCGATTCCATACATCATCCGACGCGTGGCAGCGGCACTATTCCAAAACCGTTATCTCATTGCACATTATCGTTCGTCCGCTGATGCGTAGTGATATCGCAGTGACCCGTCCGATCTGGGGCGACCCATCGAACGATCATCACTCCACGAAGCTACACACATGATAATCCATGGCCACCGTACCCCTAGCCCACAGTTCATCACCCTCCGCTGCATTTTCAACCGTCGATCTCCTTTGAGATCTGATGGTCCAGATTTGTTTTCCCCCACTGTTGACTATTCCGCCATCGCCCGGTCCTGCCACGTCACTAGTACACGTGTCTCCACTGTAATTTTTCCCGTCCCCGTTCTATATGTTCATCCCAAGGTAAAATTTCATTATTTTTACGTTAAAACGTCCGCCTCGACATTTTCTCATGAATTCTCCACTGTGTCATGTTTTCCTCCATTGTTGCCCCTGTAGTCATCATCCTCGTCTGCACCACGTTGCCATTGTCACTTTCATCCATACCACCACATCCATACATGTTTTTAGTAACTGTTTTCATGTTTTGTAGATTTATTAGGTGGTAAAACCTGCCATGGTCCATACGCGCTATTATTAAGGCACAGTGCACAGGAGGAGCTCAATTTAGAGGTTGATTTCGCAGAAAACTGTCCGAAAAGGTGTCTGCATCATAGATTTCATCAAAGAACAGAGTTTAAACTCTGCAAACCCTCTTCGGCACCATTAAAGCTCGAATTGCACAGACAGAGACAATACGGGAAGCAGCAGAGAGCTCGAGGCAAGAAATAGAAGACTTTTGAGCTTCTTCAGGGAGTTTAGAAGGTAGAGGTACCAAAATCAGAGACCCCGTAGATTTCTCAGACGTTCCAATACACAGAAAACCATATTAGCAGGGTTTTAATATCAGCATAACGTTCTTCCATAAAAGGACAAGGTGCCCATACATTTCTCATCCTATGTCGTGTTATAGAGAGGTTTTCTAGACCTGAAAATGGTCCTATGCTACCAGTGCATTAGTTATACAGTATGGCAGACCCGACAGTTGTTCATACACCTTGATTTATTCACCAGAATTCTGAAAAAAGGCTACGACAAGTACATCAAAGACATACCTTGAGTAAATTGCAGCTTGACGAAGATCATTTTTCCATCTGAAAAGTGCAGAAGATAAATGCTCAGAATTAAAACCGAATGGAGCCTCGTCTATCCTACTGCTTCAGAGTTTTAATACCGCATTCAAGTTTAAAACTACTATTGCTATTATTTCTCCTATATGAACCCTGTAGAACATGTTGTAAAGGTTGTTGTTCAGTTGCTGCCGTTGTAGTTAGAGGGATTCAGTTTTGAGTGTTAGAACAGTTCTGGGAGAAAGTAGCAGAGTAGTTGTTATGTATTAGGCTGGGAGGAGAATTTTGGATTGTAACAACCATTGAGCTCAGTGTATGTGACTGGTTTTGCATCAATTAATCAAAGCACATTTCACAGGATCCTGGTCTATTACTATTGGTGATGTTTTTCTAACTCTGTTTATTACATTTTCATAATGTTCATTTTCTGCTAGCTTGCATTAGAAATATGGCATAGGATTTGCCCTTGCTAGGTACCCTATGTCTCTGCTCTCCTTGCCTTTAATGTTTTTCTGCTATATGTGTTATCTAAGGGTTGATTTCAGTTAATTTAACTAGTGTAGTAGTTCCTTATGCAGCTAGCTGATGTATGAGTTAAATGGAATCTGTCTTTAGTTGTTCTTGTTGGGTTTAAGTTGGAAGATTTGGGAACACTAGGGATTAGAGTTAGCCCTGTCCACCAGGATCCTTGTGTGACCAGCTGGCCTTTCCAAGATCCCTCTGTTAAACTTATCTCTATTTTCCCTTGGAGCATGCTAAAGCTGACTGGGAGTTAAATGACCTCTGGTCCGATCTATAAGCTACCCCTTTGTCCCTCCTTTGAAAGTTGCCTTTGAGTATGTCCAAGTAGGTCTGGAGTTAAATGACCTCTGACCTGATCTATAGACAGAAATTGGGTTTCTTTCCTTCCTTCACCTTTCAATCCTTAATGTTCCATCCCACCATCTAATCTAAATATCCTTTAGTATTAGATGACTTGCCCTTTGGAAGCTTTGGCTAGTTGTTGCATGTAATCACGTTTCATGACTCCATAGCCCAATGGATGGCACTTTCTTGACCTATCCTCTTTGTTGAAACATCCTACTGTTTTTTTATTTTCCTCCATTAATTTCTCAGTCCATGATCTCATTACCAACCCAGCAACCAACCAACCAAATCAATTTAAAACCCCCTTTGTTTTTCATAACTAGCCTAACATCTCATTTTGAGCTTCAAAATATATATCATTCTTTTTTCTATGGAGAGATCCCTCTCCGGGTCTATGAGGGCTAGATCCTAGGGCCCCAAAGTGGTTCTGATGTTGTCTCATATTTTGGTCTTGCCAATTTGGCCAAAACATGGGAACCCCAACATAATGGCGACTCCACTGGGGAATTGAGTGCATTTCACCTTAAACATTCTTAGGCACTCAAAGACCCAATATCTCTGGTTATATTGGCATTCAATTGTTGATGGTGGACAACATCCTGCTTCAAGCATTCATATACATCCACCTGGTGACTCCACACTCCATAACTCCTAGAAGACCTAATGACTCCACTGGTGGAGGACATTAAACTGGTTGAGAAGAGGCAGTAGCCTTCTTTGCAAAAGCATGAATCCAAACATGGACAGGGATACAAAGTATGATGCTTTGTATGATCAATTATGTGAAATAATAGAAACGTTTGGTAAAGTGCTGGAGATGTATATGGCTAATCTGAATGCAAATGTGGATTATTTAGAACAACCCATGCATCTCCCAGAACAAGAACAAACTCAGGACCTAGAAGATGAGCAAGACATGTATGATGCTCAAGAATCTGTAGGAGACAAAGAGGAAAGTGATTAGGAACTGCCTGATTGCTTACCTGTGTCTTGTGTTATGTTGACTAGAGAATATCAGGACCTAATGGCAAAAGCTAATGGGGAACGCTGCCTTGAGGAAACAAGAGACCACATAGAGGAGGCTGAATCTGATGTGGAAGAAGAGGCTCAAGAGAACATCCTGCCTCTTAGTCAGCTAACATAAGAGAAAGAGGACTGCTTATCTTTCGTCCATGATGAGAGGGAAACCCCTCTTTTGACAGAAGAAGAGATTGATCAGATATTAAATCAGCAGTCCACCTTAGAAATATTTTATAGAACACACACTCTTGCCCAGTCATCTTGTGAGTTTGATGATACAGATCCAGAAGACTCCCTGGTGGATCAGGACGAAGAAAGACCTGCTGAGAACCCAGAAGATTTGGTGGGTGACATTACTTACAGTTATGATTTTCCTATTTATGATATGTTCGATGATGAGTGTTTTAAAAGGGAAGCCGAGCATGCAGGACCATCATCCTTAGATTCATGGGAGGAAGATCAGAGCCAGCAATTTCAGAGAAGTAATGGAACTAGTCAGCCTATCTATGATACTAATGGGGAGAGCTATGATAGTATAATAGCAGATGAAGATTCTTTGAATCTTCATTCTGCTCTACTACAGATCATCAGTGAGACTGGAAACCAACAACCTTTCCTTTCAGAAGATGAGGGGGAAAGCAAAGAAGAAGTTCTTGAGCAGTTTGAAAGCAATGAGCCTTCTCTTGAAAAAGAGGAAGCAATGGAACAAACCACTGCTCAAGAATACTTAGATCTTTTCACAGAGCTCAGCCCACCAGAGCATAATATATCAGAGCTCCAAGAGGACAACACTACCATATATGATGAGTCCTCCAGTTCAGAAAGTGAAGAAGATGAGGGAGATTCTCTTTCTCAAGAGAGTCCTATTCTTGATCCAGTGGAAGAAGAGGAAATCCTGGTTGAAGCTTGCCTGCCAGATATTCATAACCAGGTATCATTTCATGATCCTTATGTACATTCCCTGCACACATTTTAAGAAGGATCAAAGGTCTTTTTGAGCAGCATGTTGCAAACAGAAAGCAAATTTTTCAAAGCTGCTGTTATTGGAAAAAAAGAGTGGGAGCTGCCCTGCCTATCCAGCCTTCTCAAGGAGTTGAGCAAGAGAGACCAGTCATGGGATCATTTGATGGACTGGTTACATTGGAAGACAATGTTTGTAATCTAGACTTGTAAATATTCTAGTTAGAGTAGGGTAGGTAGGAAAAGCTCAATAAAGCTCATTCTGTGAGCATGTAGTTAGTTGTTTTTAATTTCTGCAAGGTCCAGCAAGTTAGACAGTCTAAATCCTGGCTTGACTGTTTTCAATTTCTGTCTTAGAATGTAGAGAAGAAATCTGCTAGACAGTCTAATCCTAGCAGATAGTAGTGTAGGTAGAGAAGCATATGAGACCAACAGTCTAATCTGGTCTCATGGAGTTATAAGGGTAGAAATAGAATAGGTTTACTTTCTGTTTATGAAATAAATGATGTAAAGGGTTTGCTCGTCCAAATGCACCCTAAAAGAAAAATGCGAGGATTGTAGTCTGGGTAGGTATATTGTTTGGGAATGTTTATGCTGATATAATGTCTTTAGGATTTGTGGCAGCTGATCTAAAGAAAGAAAGGGATGTGCCAAGCAGCAGGCATCTGGCCTACACCAAAGATTTATCCTCTGAATTCTTGACTCCAAGAAGAAGCCATCCCCATGTGGAGCCACTGTTAGCCCCCTGTAAATTTTTGACAGGCAAAGTAGGGGGCTAAAATTTTTTTGAGTCTTCAAGGAATTCATTTCCTCTAAAAACACATCATCCTTGAAGTCTCCTATGCCTTTTCCCTGTGATGAAGTCCCCTTTGCTGATTTCCATTATAAAGCCTCTTTGATTGCAAAAAATGTGCTCCAAAAAGGTCTCATTTGCCCCTGGTGTCCCTTTTTCCGAGTTTCCTTTCCACCCTCTTTTCCCTTTTTCTGAGTTTCCTTTCCACCCTCTTTTCCCCTTTCTAAAATTCCTTCATTAATCCTCTAATCCTCCCAAAACCCCGTTTAAACCCTCCAAATACTCTTGGTTTGGGTTGATAAACCCTTTCCCTCTCTATCGTTACCCTCCTTTGGCCTCAAAAGCATTAAAATTGGCCAAAATAACCCACTTTTTACCTTACATTAGGCCTTAGCCCCTTTCCGCTAGCCTCTCAACCTCTTCTCCACGAGACCCGGGCGCTGAAACTGAGCATTGGCCCGAAAGGCGCTTACCGCAAATGGATATCGAACGCATTTTCAACCATTAATCTGTATAGATCGGATGGCGATCGCAGCTCCCACAGTGTCCATTGTTCACCCCGTTCATCACCCTGATCACGCCATTGCCATCTATTTACCTGCAGATCCGACGGTTCGGAGTCTACCCGCCTCGGTGGTCCCTGCGTACTATTAAAAAATCATTCGGTTTCTATCGCACTACCTTTGGGCGGAGGGCGGTATTTTTCGATTGGCCAATGATTTCATACATCATCCAATGCATGGCAGCAACACTATTCCAAAACCGCTATCTCATCGCACATTATTTTTCGTCCGCGGATGCGTAGCGATATCATCGTAAGCCATCCGATCTGGGGCAGCCCATCCAATGGTCATCGCTCCATGAAGCTATACACGCGATAACCCATGGCTGCCGTACCCCTGGCCCACCGTTCATCACCCTCCACTGCATTTTCAATCGTCGATCTCCTTTGAGATCTGACGGTCCAGATTTGTTTCCTCCCGCTGTTGACTATTTCGCCATCGCTCGGTCCTGCCATGTCACCAGTACACGTGTCTCCACCGTACTTTCGCCCACCCCCATTCTATATGTTCATCCCAAGGTCAAATTTTATTATTTTTACGTTTAAACGTCCGCCTCGACATTTTCTCATGCATTCTCCACTATGTCATGTTTTCCTCCATTGTTGCCCCTGCAGTCATCATCCTCGTCCGCGCCACGCTACCACTATCACCTTCATCCATACAACCACCTCCATACATGTTTTTAGTAACTGTTTGTGTGTTTTTCAGGTTTATTAGGTGGTAAAACCTGCCTTGGTCCATACGCACTATTATTAAGGTGCAGTGCATAGGAGGAGCTGAATTTAGAGCCTGATTTCACAGAAAACTGTCCGGAAAGGTGTCTGCATCATAGATTTCATCAAAGAACAGAGTTTAAACTCTGCAAACCCTCTCTGGCGCCATTAAAGCTCGAATTGCACTGATAGAGACAGTACAGGAAGTAGCAGAGAGCTCGAGGCAAGAAATAGAAAACTTTTGAGCTTCTTCAGGGAGTTTAGAAGGCAGAGGTACCAAAATCAGAGACCCCGTAGATTGCTCAGATGGTCCAATGCAAAAAAAACCATATTAGCAGGGTTTTAATATCAGCAGAACATTCTTCCATAAAAGGACAAGGTGCCCATACATTTCTCATCCTATGCCATGTTCTAGAGAGGTTTTCCAGCCCTGACAATGGTCCTATGCTTCCAGTGCATTAGTTATACAGTATGGCAGACCCCACCATTGTTCATACACCTCGATTTATTCACTAGAATTTTGCAAAAGGCTACGAAAAGTACATCAAAGACATACCTTGAGTAAATTGCAGCCTGATGAAGATCATTTTTCCATCTGAAAAGCACACAAGATAAATGCTCAGAATTAAAATCGAATGGAGCCTCGGCTCTCCTACTGCTTCAGATTTTTAATACCGCATTCAAGTTTACAACTACCATTGTTATTCTTTCTCCTATATGAACCCTGTAGAACATGTTGTAAAGGTTTTTGTTCAGTTGCTGCCGTTGTAGTTAGAGGGATTTAGTTTTGATTGTTAGAACAGTTATGGGAGAAAGTATCAGAGTAGTTGTTATGTATTAGGCTGGGAGGAGAATTTTTTATTGTAACAGTCATTGAGCTCAGTGTATGTGATTGGTTTTGCATCAATTAATCAAAGCACATTTTAGAGGATCCTAGTCTATTACTACTGGTGATGTTTTTCTAACTCTGTTTATTACATTTTCATAATGTTCATTTTCTGCTGGCTTGCATCAGAAATATGGCATAGGATTTGCCCTTGCTAGGTACCCTATGTATCTGCTCTCCTTGCCTTTAATGTTTTTCTGCTATATGTTTTATCTAAGGGTTTATTTCAGTTAATTTAACCAGTGTAGTAGTTCCTTATGCTGCTAGCTGATGTATGAGTTAAATGGAATATGTCTTTAGTTGTTCTTGTTGGGTTTAAGTTGGAAGATTTTGGAACACTAGGGATTAGAGTTAGCCCTGTCCACCAGGATCCTTGTGCGACTAGCTAGCCTTTCTAAGATCCCTCTGTTAAACTTATCTCTGTTTTCCCTTGGAGCATGCTAAAGATGACCTAGAGTTAAATGACCTCTGGTCTAATCTATAAGCTGCCCATTTGTCCCTCCTTTGAAAGTTGCCTTTGAGTATGTCCAAGAAGGTCTGGAGTTAAATGACCTCTGACTTGATCTATAGACAGAAATTGGTTTTCTTTCCTTCCTTCACCTTTCGATCCTTAATGTTCCATCCCACCATCTAATCTAAAGATCCTTTAGTATTATATGACTTTCCCTTTGGAAGCTTTGGTGTTGTGTAACTAGCTCCAAAAATAGAAGAAAAGAGATATAAATGCCTTAGAAATAAGCCAATTCGAGGGGGAAACCTCCAATACATTACATAAATGAACAATTCTTGGATGATACAAATGAACAAAACCTCCTTCTATATATAGGAGTCCATGGGGCCACAATATAATCCTAGTGGGGCCACAATGTAATCCTAGCCGACCTAATAATAATAATGTAAGGGCAAAATAATAAAAATATGGGGGTTACAGGGGTAAAACAATAACAATAAGGGGGACTACACTAAAATAATAAGGGACTACACTATTAATATAGGGACTTAACATGCCCCTCGCCTTCAAACAAGTGTTGTCCTCAACGCTTGATTATTTCTTGATGCTTCTGTATAAAATTCTCACCCTCCCATGTGGAATATTCTACAGGAAAGTTCTTCCACTTACTGAGATACTTTGAAATTGATCGTACTTGTTGAGTTCTTGCTTCCGTGACTACTTTAGAACTTCTTTCGATGTGATGTTGATATTCCTGTTGTTTCATTAGATTTTGCACCAAAGTTAGGTTATCCTTTGAGAGTTGGAGAACTTGTTGTTGATGCTCAATGTCATATTCCACTAATTTATCATCCATATTAGCTGTTATTTTATCCTTCAAACCATCCAAATTAGCCTCCATTTCTGCTTTTAAACCATCTATGTCATCTTCGGTTGCTCTTTGTAAGATCGAAATTTGTTGCACTTGGTACCGTAATTTTGATATCTCATCCTGCAATTCTTCCTCTTCATGCGTCATAGTATAGATTTCTGAGGGCTTAATGGGTGTTGAATTATTTTTAGGAGGCATTTCAGAACCAAATACTAAAATTTATGCTCAATAGGCCCTTGGAATCACTTCAAACTAATTTTTCAAACAAGATTTATGCAATTCAGAAAAAAAACAATACACACCTTTTTCTTGCTTTTGAGGAGCTCGATATTGAAATTGGATTATCTCTGTGATTGCGGCTCTTCAATATTTGAAATTCATCACTGAAGTAGCCCTCTTAATTCTGTTTTGAATGCCATAGGTTTGACCTGATTTGGATTCTCCAAGACAAATTTGTGTCCAATCTCCCACAATGACCTAATTATGGACTGGTTCAGTAGAGTGAACTTGTACGACTTGCCACGTGTCACTGTTTCATCCTTTGCCTCTGAAATTTATAGCAAAGAAACTAAAGTCCATGTAATTATGACCAATTTTTACGGCACTCGAATCCGATTCCCAGAGAGAGACTTATTGAACTTTTCCCATGATCACCTCTTTCAGATGAAATTTAGGAGCCTCAAAAAGCATTACCTTCCACAGATCATATCTCCAAAAATATTGCGAACCAAGCTCTGAAATTTTTTGAAAAATTTCCTCAGGATTTCAGCTTCACACCATACGAATTTTAGATTTTGAACCTTCTTAGAAAAAAATTTATAGCGCAAATTCCACGATGACCTGTTTAGGAGCCTGAAAAAAAGACCTAACTTCCACAGATCATATCTCCGACAATATTGCGAACCAAGCTTTGACATTTTTAGAAAATCTTCCTCAGTATTTCAGCTTCGTACCCTACAAATTTCAGCTTCTGAAACTTCGTAGAAAAAAAGTTATAGCGAAAATGCCACGATGACCTGTTTGGAGCAGCGAAACCCTAGAATCCAAAGCTTTGATACCAAATGTTGTGAAACCAACTCCAAAAAGAGAAGAAAAGAGATATCAACACCTTAGAAATAAGACACTTCGAGGGGGAAACCTCCAATACATTACATAAATGAAAAATTCTTGGATGATACAAATGAACAAAACCTCCTTTTATATATAGGAGTCCATGGGGCCACAATATAATCCTAGTGGGGCCACACTGTAATCCTAGCCGACCTAATAATAATAATGTAAGGGCACAATAATAACAATATGGGGGTTACAGGGGTACAATAATAACAATAAGAGGGACTACACTAAAATAATAAGGGACTACACTATTAATATAGGGACTTAACATTTGGCTAGTTGTTGCATGTAATCACCTTTCATGACTCCATAGCCCAATGGATGGCACTTTCTTGACCTATCCTCTTTGCTGAAACATCCTACTGTTTTGTTCTTTTCCTCCATTACTTTCTCAGTCCATGATCTCATGACCAACCCAGCAACCAACCAACCAAATCAATTTAAAACCCCCTTTGTGCTTCATAACTAGCCTAACATCTCATTTTGAGCTTCAAAAGATATATCATTCTTTTTTCTACGGAGAGATCCCTCTCTGGGTCTAGGAGGGCTAGATCCTAGGGCCCTAAAGCGGTTTTGATGTTGTCTCATCTTTTGGTCTTTCCAATCTAGCCAAAACATGGGAATCCCAATAGATTTATAGCCCTGTAAATCAGTCATTAAAAATCCCTCCCAATATTCGAATGTCCTCCTATAAGCTGGCCTTCGAATGTTCAAACAGTGAGGCTGAGTATGAGAATTTGATAGCCGGTCTGAAAATTCTCAAGAAGCTAGGTGAAAAGAATATTTTTGTATATGGTGACTCCGAGTTAGTAATAAAGAAAGTCAAAGGGGAATACCAGGCCAAGCATCCAAGGATGCGAGCTTACGAAAATACAGTGATATACATCCTCAAGAAATTTACTGAGTACACTTTATCTTTGATTCCAAAAGACAACAATGTTATTTCTGATTCTCTAGCCACTTCGGCCAACATGTTCAAAATTCCATTGTATCCTAATAAGAAGTATGAGATAAATGTAAAAGATTTCCATGTTTTCCTAGATTATATTTAATATGTGAAAGTCTTTTAAGATGATAAACATATAAACAACTTCTTGCAGACAGAAAAGGAGTTTGTAAATTCTCAAATGGACAACCAATGCTATGAAGATGACCAAGAAATCCATGCAATAGAGATGCAAGTGCTTCAGCTAAAATATAACTCCATTCGAAGAGGTTTTGTACCTTTGGAAGAGCTTTTTTATCAAGATGATGTTGCACGAAAACTGACCATGTTACCGACATAAGTGGGAGTGGAAGATCTCAATCTTGGCACTTTGGAAAAGCCAAAAATGGTAAAATTTCAAAAAAATTTGAGTGCAGAAATGAAAGTAAATATGCAGTGCTTATGTCTCAATTTTCTGATGTATTTTCTTGGTAAAATTCTGATTTTAAAGTGTATTATAAGAGCATAATTCAACATACCATTCCCTTGAAGCCGGATCATAAACCTTTCCACCAGAAGCTAAGAAGAATGAATCCCAAGTTACTGCCCTCTATCCAGAAAGAGGTAAATAGATCATTCACTGCTGGTATTTTTGTACCTCTTTTCTTTTCAAATTGGTTGTCTAATCTAGTGTCAGTAAGGAAGAAGAAAAGAGAGATTCTCTTGTGCATTGATTTCAAAAATCTGAACAAAGTGTCATTGAAGGACAATTACCCCCTACCAAAGATGGACCATATTATGCAAAGGGTAGTTGGATCTTCTAGAATTTCATTGTTGGAAAAATACTCCAGTTATAATTATATTCTTGTTCATCGAGATGATCAAGAAAAGACAACCTTCACAACACCTTGTGGTACCTTCATGTCCGCCAAAATGCCTTTCGGATTGAAGAATGCAGGGGCTAATTTTCAGAAAGAAATGGAAATTTCTTTCGCTAATTAAAAGGATGCATTTTTGGTCATTTATCTTGACGATATCATTGTTTTTTCCAAGACACATGAGCAACACTTGCAACACATTAAAATAGTTTTCTAGAGATGTATAAAGTTTGGCATATCACTGAACCCAAAGAAGAGTCTTTTCGCTATGGAGGAAGGTAAATTGCTCGGACATATCATATCAAAATATGGAATTAGGATAGATCCTTCAAGGATTGAAGCAATTTAGAACTTGTACTATCCTAGGAGGAAAAAGGAAATTCAGTCATTCAATGGCAAAATCAATTTTTTGAGAAGGTTTGTTCCCAATATTGCTGAACAATTAAGGAAAATTACTAACGTGACTTAGAAATATAGTGATGTAAAGTGGTCTGAAGAAGCTAAGAAATCATTCAATAAATTAATTTGGCTTTATCTCATGCTCCTATCCTCTGAATTATACACTTTATTTTATCATTTTTCATTTTCCTAGGAGCATACTCTTGCTGTTGTCCTCATGCAAAAGAAAAATCAGAACATAGAGAAGCCCACTGCCTTCTTCAGTATAACCATAAGAGACACAACCTTGAAGTATAACACCATTTTGAAACATTCCTTGGCATTAGTGAAAGCATTGTAGGATTTACGGGTCTACATTCTACATTCTACATTCTCATGTCATTGCATATGTTCCAAAGATTGTTGTCAAAGATGTGCTTACACATAATGATCCTGAAGGGCAGCGAGGTAAATGGATCATTGCCATGTTAGAGTATGATTTTGAGATCAATCCCACAAATATGATCAAAGGACTAGGCTTGGAAAATCTCATGGCAGATTAAAATCTTCATGCCTTGGACATCTATTTCATTACTGCATTATCTGAAGAACAAGATGCTGAAACATTACCCGAGGTAGCTGAATTTTTCTCTCTATCACCATGGTATGCTGATATAGTACATGTTTTGAAACATTTGAATCCTCCTCCTAGATTTCCAAGTAATAAGGCTAGATATTTGAAGTTAAAAAATCTTAAGTGTTGCATTCTTAATGGTGTCTTATATTTGAAAGATCCAGGTGGAGTATTGCTGAATTTTTTGGTTAACGGAGAAGTTGAAAAAATCATGACAAATTTTCATAAAGGTGACTGTGGAGGTCATATTTTTTGGAAGAATACAACTAATAAGATCTTTAGGGCTGAATTCTATTGGCCAAGGTTATTTTATAATGTTTATAAAACAATCATGAGTTGTCATGAATGTCAAATATTTTAGGGAAAGAGGAAGCTCTTGCCTTTACCTATAAAACCAATTGAAGTGCAAGCACGTACCATTCCAATAGTGGGGACTTGAATTAATTGGCATGATTCATCCTCCATCATTAGGTTAGCACAAATGGATACTCATTGCTACATATTATTTCACCAAATGGATTGAAGCCATCCCCACGAGGAAATCTAATGATACTGTTATCATTTAGTTTCTTGAGAATAATATTCTGTCTCATTTTTCCTGTCCACAGAATATCATTACTAACAACGCAGCTGCCTTCAAGTCCAAGAATATGATTGAATTTTGTGACAAGTATCACATTAGGATTGGTTATTCAACAACATACTATCCTCAGGGCAACATGCTTGCTGAATCATTAGATAAATATTTGGTGAAAATAATAAAAAAGATGCTGCAAGAAAACAAGAGGAATTGGCACAAGAATCTCACCAATGCTTTATTGGTAGATAAATTTAGCACGAAGAGATCAATCAACATTTCACCTTTCCAGCTTGTGTATGGTGTTGACACAATGTTCCCTTCTTCTCTAGTTGTACCAGTGATGAAAATTATGCAAGAGATCGAAAGTGAGCCTAATGACATTCAACAAAGAATCAACCAAATGATCCATATAAAGTAGTCAAGAGATGAAGTCTTCAACCATACTTAAAATATTCATGAGAAAATTAAAAATATTTATGATATGAATACCAAAGCGAATGATTTCAAGCCTGGGGATGTTTTTCTTTGTTGGGATGCCCGAAATGGAGACAAGAGTAAGCATGGAAAGTTCGATAATCTATGGAAAATAACTTAAAATATCACTAAATTTAGAGGAAACAAAGCATTTTTACTAAAGGATCTTGAAGGGAAAGAGGTGTTGGGAGGACCAATCAATGGTAGGTTCCTCAAAAACTATCTAACTTAATCATTGAAGAGGAAGTTCATTGTCATTGTACATATCATTTTAAATTTGATGTCCCAATAAATAAGGAAGTTGTTGCAGAAGTTTGAAGCCCAAGGAGAAGGCCATGAGACTTCTATATACAACTCATGTTTTATTTCAAAAAGTTAAAAAAATTTCGATTAGTTTTCAAGTCATAGTCAAGTCATTTTTTTTAGTTAAAGTCATTTCCAGAATTAGTTCATCATTTCTAGTTTGTCAAAGTTTTTCAAAGTCCAGTTTGACTCCATCACCTAATGGTAAGAATACTTGATATACAGTGTTTTTGATACCTCTTCAAGGATCTTCCATCCCCAGCTAGAGCCAATGTTAGCTTAGGTATGTCAGTGATCAAATAACTATTTCAGTTGTTTTCCACAATGTCATAGGTCAAAAGTTTTACTTTTTCGAACCAGTTCTTAGAAATAATTTTGGTCACTGAAGGAGTTTTAAACCATGTATGTTTCTCCTTCATTTCATTTATCATCACCATTTTCAAGGTCATCACCATCATCAGTTTCAAGGTTACCATATCCATTATCATTATTCAAGAGGTCTAGGGTTATGTCATTTCATTTCATTTAGGTCAAGTCTAGGTTCAACCCTGCCTTTGGAAAAATATTCAAATTTTCACTAAACATAAGGCAGAAACCCTCCATTCCATTCATAAAACCATATTGAAGGAGACAGCTTGTTTATAAAGTTCAAATAAAGCCATCCCTCTTGTTTTATATGGATCAAGTTTCAGAAAAGTTTCAAAAATCTCATCTCTGACTCCCTATTTCATGAAAAATTGAAAAACTCTGTCTCGCTGTCTCATTTAAAAGATAAAAAAGTCACCATTGATTGTCAGAGGTCCAAGGGAGGTCATTTTGACATACTATCCCAATCAAAATAAGAGAGAATCATTTCAAACTTGAAATACATGTTATTTGGTTTGAAGAGTTGTTATCCAATGTGAAAGTCCAAAGGTGAAATATTTCAAAGTTTTTAAAAAATAGTCTTGCTATCTCATGAAAAGGATAAATTTTGTCTCAATGTCTCATTTAAAATTCCAAATAAGGTCACCTCAAGTGTCAAAGAATGCAAAATATGTTAACTTTGTCCTCTCATCTCACTTAAAGAAGCAAAAAGTCAATTTTCAAGTGCAAAAGGGTTAAAAAGTAATTGTAAATGTCATGGCAAAAGGTAAGGGTCATCAAAGCTTATAAAGGGAAATGGAAATTCATTTTTATTTTATTGTTACCCTTTCATATGTGTGAGAGAAAAATTTATCCACTTTTATTACCACTCCATACCCTCAAAATTCTCTCACAACCCTCAACAAAAACATTGTTGTTACGTTTCTATGGTGAAGAAAATCCTTGTTGTTACGTTTATGTGGTATAGAGGAAGTCGTTGTTGCGCTCCTCTATGAAAAACATAGTGTAAGGAAGGAAGTGTTACGCTTATAGGTTTTATATGTCACTTTCTAGCTATATTTTTATGTTCCTATGGTGAAGAAAATACTTTGTTACATTTCTGTGTTGAAGAGAAAACATAGTTGTTACGCTTTTTTGTGACAACCACAATGTTACACTCTTGTAGTGACACTTTCCAGTTGTTACGCTTCTGTGTGTGACAAGTCTCTAGTGTTTTTGAAGCTCGAAACCCTCCAAACTCTCAAGATCGAGCTCATTTCCTTGGTGTGGCCTCATACAATGGTAAGGTACCTTCCCATGATCATGGTTAGATTTATTTTGATAGATTTAAAACTCTTTTCATGTCATTTGTTGCTGTCACCATGATGTTTATTGTCCATTGTCCATACATACATTTTTCGCTCTTTTTGTTAAAACCCTATTCTACCATTTGATTAAAACCTAACCCATCATAAACCCAAAATCTACATCTTCCATGCTCCATCTACATAATCCTATCACCCACATTACCCACCATAACATGTCAAAAAAGATAAATTCCTAATCTAAGATATTTTACACAGTGAAAACAATGAAAACAATGAAAACATAATTGAATGTGTTTTAGGGTTTTGAATGACATAAAACTATCCATTTGACCTCATTCCACTTGCATTATGGAGATAAGGTGTCAACCTACCCACTGAATTTTTATCAAAATTTTTGTCAAGCTCCATGACCCTCAAACATCAAAAACACTTCTTCACTAGTTTTTTTCCCACAATCAAAATTGGGAAATGACTGTGTTTTGAGGTTTTCATCATCCTAAACACCTCCATTTGTGTTAATTATAGATTCATTGTGGAGACAAGAGACCATCCTATCCACTGAATTTTTCTTATAATTTTTACTCCACACAATCACCCTTATTTCACCTCACAAACTTACCCTACTATTAAACATGATTTTCTCACAGCCAAAATTAGGAATTTCCTGTGTTTTAGACATTATGACAACTTCCACCCATCAATTTTATCTCATTCTACCTTAAAATTTAAGCTAACATACAACACTACCTACTCAAATTTTCCTAGAATTTTTCAGCTTCAAGACCCTCCATTTCATCCACCAAACTCACACCTTCCTATACCTTGTTTTTCCAAATTTCCATTCTCATTCACTCATTTCATTGATACCCTAGGGTTTTCATCATTCCAGTGAAAAACACCATGGAAAGAGACAAGAAGAGCTTCAAAGGAGTGTCCTATATTAGACTTGATCCATTGACCATGCACGAGATTAATGCTTCGTCATTGGTCAAAAGGTGCTTTCAAAGAACTTAGTGTTTAACATTTTGTTAAAGGCTTATGGAAGGTGGGTATCATCCTCAATTTTAAAACCTTTTTTCAACCAAATAAAATATGGGAAGGGTCACTCTTGTAGGTATGGAGATCATCTTATCATCTGACCTAATTTCTTCAGCTATGGGTATCCCCTCCCATGGAGAGTAGTGGTTCAAGGCTATGGATCTAGACATTGAAAACTACAAGAAGTTCCTATAGCCTCATGCTAGAGATGATCCAAAATTTATTTTTCCTTTCAGAAATATCAAAAACAAGTATGCTACTATGATGATGTTCATAATTAAGTAATTCACATGCGAAGGGAGATTCTCCAAGCTATATAGGTATCACATCAGGCTTTTGATACATTTTACTAGAGTCAAAACACTTAATTTGCCTCATTATTTATACAGGAGCTTGATTAAGATGGCTTAGAAGGTTCAGAGTAGAAGGGAAGATCATCATACTAGTCTCTTTCATCATGGCCTAATCAATATCATTGTGTTGTATCACTTTTCCTCCATAAACATGACATGGCAAGACCTCTTGGAGAGATTGTTAGCAATGCTTTCTATCTTGCCTATTACATCATCACCACAAACAATGTAGATTGGTTCTTCTAGAATTTCTATTCAACTTTCCAATGTCTTTAGGGATGTGGGATTTTCTCACACATACGAGAGAGAGAAGAGACATGTTTTTGTGCCTAAGTATACCATGAGTTTTCTTACACTTGGCACCCATGATGAGCAATTTCTGATAGATGAGAAACCTCTCTTGCATCAACATGATGAGTCAGTGCCATTGGCGCCTGAGGTATCAGAGCATGAGGAGGTCATATTAGCTGAATACATAATCAAAGAGAAATATAAAGAGATAGAATAATTGAAAGAGGCCTTCTCCATTGCCTATTCCTGAATTACTTTCCTTGAGTGGGAAAATTTTCAATTGCAAGTGAATCATCTCCTACAAAGTAAGTACAAATTAGACATGGAGGAAAGAAGAGGTAAAGGTAAGAAGATTGGTTTTGTTGAACAACCGTAGGAGATGGAGGCTGAAACACATACAAAAAGACCAAGAACAAGAGGCCTCAAAAAGGCACTGGAGTGACAGAGACACCAAATTCATCAATGTGAAGAGTTCACATTTGATGAGCTCATTTCCATGGAGATCAATGCGGATAGAGATCTTTAGATATCAAGAGTTAATGAGAATTTGGAGGAGATATTGAAGAAGGCTAAAAAGGATAACAAGCTACAAAGGCCCATGATAAGTCATTATCGTACCAGGGATACCATTTCTCATATAAGGTTGAAATAAATGAAAAAGAGGCTTTAAGATGCGCAAATGAAGCTCAAGGAGAAGGAAAACTTGGATTTATTGGCTGAATATTCATTAGATGTGTAGCCTATCTCTTACAGGTGTGAAAGAACCAATTTTTAAAGCTTTTGAGAAATTTTGGTATTTTACATTATTTTTAGCAAAATTCTTGAAATTTGTCATTGCAGAAGGGTAAAGGACACTTTTTTTTTTTTTTTGTAGGCATCCAAATGGTGATTTATTTACATGGATGGATGTATTTTGATTATTAAATCATATATCAGTAACCCTCATGGTATGAACAAGATGAAATTTGGGAGAAAAGATCAAAAACGACCCATTTTTCATGTTTCTGCCTCCTTTTTGGACTCTTTGTTACACTTTTGAGTAACCTTATGAGAATGGATTTTTGAAGGTCTTGTCGTGGTCCATTTTGAAAAATTCAAGATGTTCTGGAAACTAGAGACACATGGCTAGTTGAAAGCTCTTTTAGAAGTGGATTTGGAATTTTCATAGTGACTCAAAAGTGCCTACAAATTTCTGTTACACTTCTGCAAATTATTTTTTAAAATCTTCAGTCAGAATTATCAGAGATCAGCATTGGATTCCCTTAGGACACTTTTCAAGCTCAAAAATGGTAAAAAATTTGAGGCTATGAGTTGTCATTAGAGTTATTGGGTTTTTTTTGGCTTCCTATCATGAAGGAATTTTTAATCAATGTAAGGGACAAACACTCCTAGTTTATAGCTAAAATTTAGGGAATGGTTTCTAACCTCCCTAGAAACTAGGAAATGACTCATATTTTTCAGTTATTATCCATTTTGGATGGGATTTTTACCTAATGAGGTGTTATGGTATATATTTTCTATAATTAGACTCTCTTTTTTCTTTTGTGGTGTTGGATAGTTATTATTTGTAGTGGAGCTATTGTACAAGCTTTTGCTAATGAAATAAAGGACAATGTTGCAGACATAGTGTTGAGACTCATGTGGTATGCCTTTGAGATTTTTTTTCTCCTTAAACTCATGATTTTTAATGTTATGTTACTCATATTTCACATATATGTTTCTTTATGCTAAATATTATCAGTTTATTGAGAGAAAACATGCTTTCCATGCTCTGCTTTTCATAAGGTTTTCATGAAATTGTCTTGCTCTTCTGATGAATAAATTCAATTTAATTTTCATTCTGATTTCCTCTCATTTCACTATATACACAATGAAAAATTAATCATGCTTCTTAGCTTACATACGTGGCCTCACCCTTACCTCTTCAACTAAACCTTTGAAATTAGATCAAAACCCTAGACCTAGTCTCCTAACTGTCATTCCTATCCAGAAAAACTCCAAACAAATAGAAAAATTAATGTGTTGAGCATCATAAATAGCCTAAAACATTATATTTAGTCATCCCTTTGACTGAAAATTGACATAGAGAGATCCCTCTCTAGTCCGGGTAGGGATAACTACCTGACATAAAGTTTGGTCTATGGTTACCTTTCTCCAATCCTACTGTCAACCTTAGGAAGTTGGGGAGAGTGATAACAGTTCCTTAAAAGAAGCATTAATAAAACCTTTGATATTTGATTTCTCATTTATATTTTCCCCTTGTCCTTCTCTACTTGATCATATTAGCATGGGAAATGTTGAAACATAAAGAACCAAGTGTAGGTGTAAGGTTTCTAGAGTAGACGAGTATATCATGGTTCAATGCAAGAATTTCCTTACATAAGGATCGTATTTTCTGTCAGAAAATCATTGGAAAAAAGGTGTAACCAAGACTAAGAAGAAGGATTGAAAGTTAAAAAAGTGTTACAGTGTCTCAAGACTCTTTTCAATTCCACCACATACATTGGAACTAGAAAACACACTTACACATGAAACTTATTAAAATGAACTAAAGGAAACAATACAGAAGTATTGAACATGAAAAATAAATGAAAAAAATAGACTATGTACATAGGGTAGGGAACAAGCCTAGAATCTAATTGAAAATAGTGTTTCAAATCTTGGCCATTCATAGGAAGAGAGTCAGTCTTCCTGTCTAAATATTAGAAACAATAAGTGTGATGTCAAAGCTTCTCATGAACATGATATGGTCTGATCCACGGGGATTGGAATTTAATGTGTTTCCCCTTATCCTTGTTGGATTCATCCCAATTCAATACCATTTCACCCACACTGAATTCACTTTTCACCATAGACTTCTTACCAAACCATCTCTTGATACGACTCTGGTGAAGATAAAATATTTCTTTTTATTTCTTTATTTATTCAAGTAGCTTAAGGAGAGTTTTTATCCTACTTTGAAAAAATAGACAAGGCTTACCCTAGGATTATTGTGAAAGTTGAAGGGCAAGCAAGTAAATGTTCAAAGGTAGGATGAATTCTTTTCCATACACCAGGAAGTAAGGAGAGGTATTCAGATAAGGCTTAGGTGTGACATGGTCAACCCATACGGCATTCACCAAATTAGTGTGCTAGTTCCTTTGTTTAGAGAAGATGATATCTTTAATTATACATACGAGGTTCTTATTAGTTGACATAGCAATACTGTTTCTGGTTAGTAATTAGCTAAATGTTTCAATACGATGCCATTTTCCAATGCAAAATCATCAAATTTTAGCGATGAAAAATATGTTGCATTGTAAAAAACATGTGAAGTCTGAATGCAAAACCTGGTAATAATATTCTACTTGAGGAAGCTGATGAGTTCCTGATCATTCACTTGCTTGAGGGGAACTACTTCTATCACATCGTGAAATATTTTGTAGAAGTGAAAATATAGTGGTGTTTCTTAAATGAGTGCGAATCTCACCGATAAAATCTAAGCCCAATTGTTGGAAATTTTCTTCTACAACGATGGGTTGCAATGGGGTGACTGAATTATTTTCTTGGCCAACACATTTATGAAAAGACATAAAATCGTGGGCAATAAGCATGAGCATATTTGAAAAGTGCGGGCCAATATAAATATACCCTCATAACTTTGTGTTCCGCAATGTTACCCACAAAATTTCCTACAGTTGATCCTTCATGGAGGTCACATAGTACCTTTTCTGATCTGGTGCCTCTAAGCATCTGAGCAGGACTCAGTTGTGGTGCTTTATGAAAATCACTTTGTGTAACAAATGATAAGATAAAGCTTTCAATCTGATTTCCTTCTTTAGTCTCGCTGATAAATAAGAAGGAAGAGTACCATGCTCAATATCTTGTTGCACGTTTTGATACCAAGAGGTCGGTGTGTCAGTGGGGGTATCTTGTTCAATATTACACATTTCAATCTCCTACTCCCATCCAAAATAGAAATATTCTGGTGTGTTTATTGATTCAATTTCTAGCTGGCATAGACCATGTCCTTTAATGGTGTGAAATGGTTTGAACTAAATATTGTATTCCTATAAACGGATCATCCAATTTTCTCTTCTTTCACCCAGCTCTTGTTGAAAAAATAATGACCTGACAGCTGGGTGTGGCACAAAGATAGTACAATGATTTTTTAGAATATAATGCCAAAAGTATTTTACCACCTTGTAGACTGCATATACTTGTTTATCAATATTTGAGTTCAGGTCCTTGCAAGCTAACACTCATGAATGATATAGGTTTCTCATTATTTTGATAATATTTTTGTCTAAGAATGACAATGAGAGAGCTATCAAAAGCAAAAGTGTAGTGCAAGAAATATTTATTGAAGTCTGGACTGTACAATACTATTACTTCTGCAATTGATTGCTTTATACAGGTGAATCCATATTTTCCCCTTTTATCTCACTTATACATCGAATCCTTATTTATCATCTCCTACATCGGTTTCAATATTTGTGCATAATCAAAGATGAATTTGCAGAGGAAATTAATTTTCCCCAAGAAGGACTGCAAGGATTTCTTATTCACTAGGCATGGAATTTGTGTAATATTTTTTACCCTTTCAGGGTCCACCTTAATCCCAATTTTTGCAATAATATAAAAAAATATATTTCCCTCAAACACTAAGAAAATTCTCTTCTTGGGATTAATATATATATCCATATTGACATAGATCTAAAATCTTATTCAAATGGCACAAGTGGTCATATCTTCTCCTAAAAAACACTATTATATCATCAAGATAAACCACTATGCTCTGTCCAATCAAACCAAAAAATGTGATGTCCATCACACATTGTAAAGTCACACTAAAATTTATAATTCCAAATGACATTATCTTGAAAGAAAACCTAATACACTTGGTTCAAAAATTTGTTTTATGTCTGTCAGGTTATGACACTAAAACTTGGTCGTATCGCAAAAATCCATCCAGCAAGGAAAAAATTTATGACCCTGATATTGTCTGTAAAATATGTTCCATCGATGACATTGGATAGTTGTCTTTGTTTGAGGTGATATTAAGATGGTGAAAATCCTCGCACATATTTATTTCCCCAGAATTATTCCTCATCGGAACCAAATTTCAGACCCACATTCAATGTCACACTTTAAATATGATTGAAGAATCCAAAAACTTCTTCAACTCTTTCTGAATCAGAGGCTCAAGTGTCAGATTAACTTTCCACAACTTATGTTGAAAAGGTTTGGCCCCTTCCTTGTTCAGAATCACGTGTTGGATTATTCACGTGTCATAAGTTTTCAGATCATCATATGTCCACGCGAAAAAATCTCGGTAATTCTTGAAAAGGCAGATGAAAGTTGGTTATTCTTGAGCCGTGCAAAAAGTACTGAGATTAACAAACTTAAAATATTGTTTCGTACCAATATTAATCTCTTCATGCCAGAAATTTTAGCTGTGTGTCTTGTGTTCATCGACCCTTTAAAGCGATTTTGCAAGTCATACAACTTTTCAAGTGACACCACGCCCTTGGGAATAGGGTTTTCTTTGTTTTCTTGAGCTTCATCCTGCAATGCTTTATTGTGATTGTCCTTGTCGATGGCTGCATCCTTGAACACATCAACGTTCGCCATAAAGTCCAGTATCTGCTGGTCATCATTGAAAACGTGAAGGTTAGTGATATTATCAGGAACAAATGTATTATAAATAATTTTAATAGAAAAACCATCCCTAAGTGATGACAACCTAACAAAAACATTTTTTAATGTATCTATAACAATGTTTCATTTTCTAGGAACAAAAACAATATTGAAAGCTTGGAATTGCGAAATCAGATTCCATACCTCTTATTGATAACTCTTGAGATTAGGTGAGACACAATTTATAGTATTTGGTACCTTTTCTATGACAATTTTAGAGTCACCTATTGCTTTGAGAACCCCAACTTTCAGGTCGATGGATTTCTTTAAACCCAAGATGAGTGCTTCTTATTCTGTGATATTTTTGGTGCACTCAAATTCCACATGGAAAGAGATAAGATGTTTTCTCTATTGTGGGTATAATAAAACACAACCATCTCTAGAGCCCTCTTGTGTTTTTGAACCATCAAAATATAAAATCAAGAAGTAGAAATGCTAGAGCCATGACCTACACTAGTGATATCTACCTCTATTGTACAAGTGTAATTATCACCAGTTGGATTTCTAGGAAGGGGTTCCAACTTTGTATATGGTGGGATTGGTGAAGGATGAACTAGATAACATCACTACAAGGAAAATACCCTCTATCAGAGGTTATAAAGGAGGTTTTTAGTGTTATAAAATTGGCCAAAATTGTAAAAAACACATTTGCTACAACATATGTTTATGGTTATAGAGGTTTTGTCAAAGCTTTAAACGAAATTTCAACACAACTAAAAAAACTGGGTAGCCAGAGCTTATTACAGATGTTTTTTTCATCGGTGTGCTACCAAGGTGTCAATGCACCAGTGCATGTCATCTAGATGGTGGCCCGGGGTGGTCGAAGGTCCATGCACCGGGTCGTCAAGGTCTAAAACTGCACCAGGCGCATTGTTGGTGATACAACGCATGGGGCCATTCTAATTGGTCTTGGGATTTGTGCGATGCCATAGGTCATATGAATGCGACGATACATAGTATTATAGAAACACACCGACATGTAGAATCATACAAACAAACTGATTATTATAATTCGTATTGGTATTTGTGTGGTGCCCATAGGTCGTATAAACCTGTCGGTGCGTAGTTTGACATAAACGCACCGGTGTGCAGTATCGCACTGTAACACCTCTCATATTCACAATTTTTTCATTTTGTTTTTTTGTTTATAAAATTATTCACAGCTGAATATTATCACCAACCCTTATAATATTCTCGTAATTTCATCTTTTTAAGTCTTCGTCGCAATTCGACAAAATTTTGTCACCGACGCTATATTTTCATCTTTTTACATCTTCGTCGCAATTGGACGAGATTCTGTCACTGATACTATATTTATCATTTTTAAGTTCTAGCATTTTATTTGCTACTGTTAATATTACTCTGTGCATGAATTTGTGCATTAACCTAGTTCTAAACCAAATCTTTCATGGCATATTATACGACTAATATTATTTTTATTATACTTAAGATAACTTTAACATATTACTCCACCCCACTAAGGCCGTGGATATCCATAATTTATAATCATCATAACTTTATAACCCCAAATTAGCCTCATATACTAAAGAGCCTACTTAGTATTAATCTTTTAATCACTATACATATATACTATTTATGTATATAATACCTCTTCCGTATCATATTTTAATTATTCCATGCATTTAGTCTTCCTCTTTCTCGAATTTGTCATCTTAGGGATTAATTGAGTAACTAATTGATTTTTTAATAAGGCAAATATTTTACCTATGAGTAATGAGACTTCACGTCATGGACTTGCTATTGGTTTCATCACATAATTGTCCACCAGTGACATGTCCTCGGGGTTTTTGATCTTCAATGCCGTGTTAAAATCAACTTTTACACTCTTTATTATCTAGGTTACGATGGTATTGCATGGCATATCTTTGGTAGTGTTAAAGGCATGCATTACATGACTCATTAAATTTTTCTAGTATGCTCCATGTGACGTTGTACACCCTTATTTAATTCGTAGATTTGAACCTATCCATTGGGATTTGATTTCCAGATATTGATGTGAACTCAAACTCAATCTCAGAACTCCACACCATGGATTCTTGCGTTCTCATCCTATTTTATGACGCATGGACGATGGGATTCGTTCTACGGTTAGGGTTTGTTCATGGTGTATTTATTTCGACATTTCAGGTTTTTACACAACATTTTACTTGCAGCCTCGTTTATCGTTGTGGACTTCTCACTGTGTTTTCCTTCATGCTCCTTCGAAGGAAGCCCGAAAGAAATAACGCGCAACCACCCTTCAATCATGCCTTAGCACGTTTTCCTTTCTTCAGGTAATTCGTTCTTACCCATTGTGGCAGAATTCATTCCAGGAAGCCATTTCCTTTTTCATTTAATGGTTTATGTGCATCTCTGTTGTGGCTCAATTTGACGTGAATAAATGGTGAATGTGAATATCTATGTTTTTCTTTGGCTTACTTAGGATCTTTTACTTATTATTTGATGTATTGATGGAGGTTGCATATACTCTCCTTTCCACTCATGGTAACTTCACATTGAAAAATGTTTTAGATTTTTGCTCTATCCACGAATACTGCAAAGGCGCCTCCCATGGAAAATGGTTGCAGCCTTTCTATGTCTTTGTTTTTCTTTTCAGACTTGTATGAATTTGGGTTTCCCCATGTCGTGCATACGTTCTATCTCTTCCTAATTTTATATAATACGATTTCTTCAACCAGTAGTTATGGAACAGAGTCGAGTTCAATCTCGGTGTCCAATTACAATGTAATTTTTATTTTTAATAGGGTTTAATTTAATTAGGAATTTCCCACTGTAACTCTTACATTGCTTGTAAAATGAATTCCTTTGCCTCACTGTTTTATCAGTGTTTAAACTTTTCCCGTTTTTGACTTTTCGAGGAATAAGTCGAACTTGGGGACCAGTTCCTCCTTTAAAGAACTCCAACGTTAATTCCTTAAACCTAAGGCTCCAGAATGTCATTTCAACTTCTTGTTACCGGTTTAAGGCTTTCATTCCACCCGTTTAATTAGCACAGGTACACTGTTGTAGTAACTTTGTTTTTATAAGGAGTTATTTTACCAAATTCATCCCTATGTTTTTACTTCTTTCTCACCTTGCTATGTTCTCTAATTTCGGTCTAGTTTGATGTAATTGTAGGAATGGTTTCCTTGAAGAAAAAACCTCTCTGAGGTACGTTGTTTCACCTTATGTGGTTCCAATCCATATCCATATCATTAGTTTAAGTTATCAGTTCCTCTTCCTGTTAACATTTCTAATTGATTTATTTCGTTTGTGCAGGTACTTCCAGTTATTATTTCCTCCTCTTACTGTTGACACACCTATTTAACCAAGCAACTTGTTTCCTTGTTGAAAGTGAACCTTTACTTGAACAGGTTGGTATTGTTATTTTTGGGTGTCTCTTCTGCACCGGTCATCACTCTAGATTTACTGCAGATTTATACCATGGTTTTGCAGTGACCATAGGATCTACTATGTCACTATACTTAGTTTTATATTTGACTATAATATATACATATAAATTTATGGGTTTATAACCCAACAATGGACTATGTTAATTTTTTTTTATAAATTAACTTCGTTCAGTTCTGTTGTGACAGTATGCTATCATTATTTGTTTGCGTCCACACTTATGGCTTAAGGCATGAGCCTTCTGATTAAATTCCAGACAGTATATATATATATATATATATATATATATATATATATATATATATATATATATATATATATATATATATATATATATATATATATATATATATATATATATATATATATATTTCAGTACCTATATATATCTTTTAGATTAGTGAAATGACTACTACCTTTATGTCTACTCTACTGTTATTAATAAATTAGTTTTGTTATGGTTTGCAAGTAGTTATGATCATTGAATATTGTTTAACTCCTTATAATAGTTATCTTGGTGATGGTATCACTCTTTATGTATTCCTAAGATCCTAATGTGTACATCTGTTATCATTAACTTGCTATAGCACATAATATAGAAATGTTTTTCTATTTTCACACACACACACACATATATATATATCTGATATGCTCAAATTTACCTATTGTTAGTTTAGTATGTCATTGCAATAGGAATATAGTGTTGTCATATACAGAGTTCAAATTCTTGATGTATTACTCTAGATTAGTCTTCTAGCATAAGTAAATTTATTTAATCTGCAATTCTGAATAAGTTCTAAGCTGCTTAGAATAGAAATATATATAACAGTAAATTAAGCTAGAACCATACTGTAATTAATTCATTTATTTTCTGTCAGCACTTATAGTTTTCTTGCAGCACATTAATTTCTATACATGTATTTATGTATTTGTACTAGAGCCTATACCTATAACTATGTAGAGTGATATACATCAGATCTGAAAATTAAAATATATTTAACGATATCCTTTCTTTAAGATTCTAGCCAAGTAATAATAACAGTTTATTTTTTTCACCAAAATAGAGAAATTCTTTGTTAGATTCCTAACCCTAGATTTAAACCTGTCATCGGGTTTAGACACTCTTGGAGTTGGATCTAAACAGAATTTGTGCATAGAACCATGTATATTTTTAGTATTAATACTATAGAAAAATCTATTAAATGTATGAGCCTTCTCTAAAACATTATACCCAATGTTAAATAAACATATGTGAATTCTACAAATTTCACTTAAGAAAATTCACATTAATATTAACAATTCCCTAATCAGGTGTCAAGCATCACACATGAAAATTTAAAATCAAATGGTTCATTTCTAGTTTAGTGTGCATACCAATTAGTTTTGACTAGTTGCCACCCAACCATAGAGTTCTCTCTCTGTAACTCACCCCCGAGCAAAGACCTTAGCTCCAGTGATAAACCACCCTTTGTCTATCTTGGAACAACTTATTTAAGCTTTGCTTTCCCTAGCCTGATTCCATTTACTGCATCCAGTAAATTCAGGATGCTTTCTTCCTGTTTTTCCTAGGCTTTCCCTCTCTTTCTTCCACAAGGTACTTTAAAAGCTGTCTTTTTTTCTTTTCTAGCTTTTTCCACCTCTTCCCAATACTTTCCTCTTTATTGGGGAAATTAGGTATTTATCTCCAAATCTATTTTTTGTAGTAACTTGTTTTATTCCTCTTAAGGATTTCTGGAAGGTGTGGGAAAGTCTTATCACCTTATCCATCCTCATGGATTAGGTTTTTCAGATCTCAATTCTCAATCTAGTCATTTCACACATAATTTTCCATTTTATTTTATTAAATAAAAAATAAAATAAATCCACACAATAGTTCTCCATCTGGGTCCACTTTCCCCTTTGGACTTGTTCAATAGTCAAATTAAAACATAGAAACTCGGGGTATTACATGCACAAACACACCGAGATTTATAATTGGTATTGGTATTTGTGTGGTGCCCATAGGTCGTAGAAATGCACCGGTGCGCATTATCATACAAACGCACCAGTGTATAATAAGTGACACGCATCGATGTTAATTTTTTATATTTTAGAAACATCGACCTATGATAGTGCAATTATTGTGATTTTAAAAAATTCATTATTCATCAAAAGTCGACACATCTTATAACAATATTCATATAAATTAATTTTTTATTAATGCATTTGAATGTGATGTTTGGATTAATTTGTTATATCATATCATAATTATTGTGATTTTTTAAAATTCATTATTCATCAAAAGACACATGTCTTATAACAATATTCATATCAATTAAAATTTTATTAGTGCATTTAAATGTTTTGTTTGGACTAATTTGTTATATCATATCATTAGATTTCACATCTCTTCATTACAATATTTAATCATCCATAAATTTAATCGGTGGTGTTACATTTCATAGCGATAATGGAGAACGAAATAGAATAAATTAAAACATATTTTATTATATATATATATGAACAAGACAATCTTTGTCATACAAAATGGGACAATTATTGGTATCCCTTTATCTTTCAATTGGGACTCTATGTCCGTTACATTAAACAAAATGTCTGATTTCACAGGCAAATATTTCAAAAAAATACGACGACTTGCTTTGATATCTAAACATAATGATCATCATTCTTCTGTTGAACTATTGTCACTACTCGAGCTACTTCCATGGCTTGGGTTATTTTCAGGAATGTTTTGTTCACAGTGTTGATTGTTTTCTTTTTATTCACCTTCCATCTAAAAACATAAAAATAAACTGTAATGAGTGTATATACATTGTGAGAATAATGAAAATTTAAATATTAAATAATATACATCAATGTAAATCGAAAATAAATGACGTACCCTAGCAACAATTGACACATAAACTATACACATTATTTCAAAATCATGCACTATGGCATCTTTCAAGCTTTCATCTGTTGGCACAGTTCCATACTTTTTTTCCAGCAAGTTTTATACCCCATAAAAAATAATATATTTAATATAAAAGATTTATTTTTTCTATTAATTATATACAGAGCTAAGTAAAACAAGATCAATAGATGCTTACAAATTCCACAATTAATTTCTGATATGCCAACATATACTCACAATCCATATTTAACCCAATGTCAATCAATTTGTCTGATGGTTCTTCTTTGTACATTAGCATCTGTTTGAAGACATTCAATGATTATTTTTGTAAAACAACTTAAAATATAAAAAAATGAAATCTAGTTAAGTTGTTATA